>VRLP01001169.1:0-146169 GCA_009660295.1 Lophius piscatorius | reverse complement strand
TATAAACACGAGTCACTTATAAACACGAGTCACTTATAAACACGAGTCACTTATAAACACGAGACACCTATAAACACGAGTCACTTATAAACACGAGTCACTTATAAACACGAGTCACTTATAAACACGAGTCACCTATAAACACGAGTCACTTATAAACACGAGTCAGCATTCTCCCGCTCACACAAACATTCATACAGTGATGAAGGTTGCTGCCATGCTTGGTGCCACCTGCTCATCAGGAGCAGTAACCATTCACTCCATCGTTCACACCAATGGATCAGCCATTGGGAGCCGCTTGGGGTTCATTATCTTGCTCAAGGACTCTTCAACATTTGGACCGGAGGACCTGGGGATGGATGGAACCACTGACCTTCAGATAAGCGGACAACCGCTCTACCTCCTGAGCCGCCGTCGCTCCTGTCTGTCTTCTAATCCAACCAGGTGTTTGATTCCCGTTTTCCAGGTGTGGGCTAATGACCTGTTTGTCCTCTGTGTCCTCTGTTCAGGCGCCGAATGTTTGGACCTCGGCAAGCGGGTCATGTGCCGCTGTCGGCCAGGCTTCACCGGCTCTCTCTGTGAGACCAACATCGATGATTGCGCCGGGAACCCCTGCCACAACGCCGGCACATGCATCGATGGCGTTAACGACTTCACGTGCTCGTGCACGCTCGGCTTCACGAGCAAGGACTGTTCCGTCAGAACCAGCGCCTGCGATCTGTTCCCCTGTGACAACGGCGGCACGTGTTACACCCATTTCACCGGGCCTGTGTGTCAGTGCCTGCAGGGCTTCATGGGCGCCCGCTGTGAGTACTCCCTCCCCAAGCCGACCATAAGCCCGGCGGAGAAGGTTGACGCGTCTCCAGCGCTAATTGCTGCCATCGCCCTCGGATTGGTGACACTGAGTCTTCTGTTGTGCGCCGCCGTCCACATTCTGCGCCAACTCCGCCGGGGCAGAGCTCTAATGGCCATGTCCAGATCGGTGAAGAACGACCTTGAGACGGTAAATAACCGCAACGCAATAATCGGTGCGGGTGGACCCAATAACGGGAGCTTACCCGGAGCGCCTTTAGGGAGCCTGAGGGAGAAGGAGGCCTTCATCCTCCCTGGAGGCCATCTCAAAGTGTCCAATAAAAATGCTGCACTGACGGAGAAGGGTGGCGACAATACGGCTATGTTTAAAAACAAAATGGCAGAGTTTAACCTGGCGAAGGAGGAGCAGCACTCGGTGAAGACCAAGTTTGACCTGTAAGGACCTGAGGATGGTTTGAGAGCTTTCACGTTTCCAAAATGTTTCATTTACCTGCTGTCGTCTGATCTATGAAGTCTACACGATTACAGTCTGTTATCTGAGCTCTCTCTCTGTCTCTCTCTCTTTGTCTCCCTCTCTCTGTCTCTCTCTCTCTCTCTTTGTCTCCCTCTCTCTGTCTCTCTCTCTCTGTCTCTCTCTCTTTGTCTCTGTCTCTCTGTCTCTGTCTCTCTCTCTTTGTCTCTCTGTCTCTGTCTCTCTCTCTCTTTGTCCCTTTCTCTCGGTCTCTCTCTCGGTCTCTTGCTATCTCTATCTTCTTTCTCTCTCTCTCCCCTTGTCTGTCTGTCTCTCTCTCGCTCTCTCTCTCTCCATCTCCCCTTCTCTCTCTCTCGCTCTCTCTCTCTAACAGAAAGAAGTGCGACTCATCTATTATCGTGCCTCCTCTCAGTTTTACAAAGGATAGTCTTTATCACCCAGTGTTCATCATCCCAGAGCAGATGGAGCAGTGTGTGTTTGCTACGGAGGTGAGGACGCACACCCACACTACCACACGCACACATTGTGTGTGTGTGGGGTTTTTTGTAACTCTTTTTAAAAACTTTTTCTATTATTCTTTATTCTCAGTCAAAGCACACTCTCCATTACAGCTTTGTACGATATTATAATATCAGGGTACAAGTGAAAAAAAACAAATTATATCTTAGTATAGTAGTATAGTATAGTATAGTATATCCCAGAAGCCCCCAATGCCTGCATTGTACAAGCAATCCCTTTGATGCAAAGTTACGTCCGAAAACTTTTTTCTTTCTTTTTGTTGCGGAAAGAGCGAGCTAAAGCCGCTCATAAAATCATACATGAAATATGACTTATACAAGATAGATATCTTCAAGTCGATTCATTTGCACCAAATTTGGACTTAATTGGAGTGAGTCCATCCTCGCTCTGAGATCTATTTGGATAGAAAATACGAAGATGATCCATGAAATGGTTTTTGAGTTGTGTCGATATAAACAACAAGAGTTTACTTGAAAGAATCCACCCAGTGAGTAAAATGTGAGCTATTAGAGTAAAGCAAGATACATACAAGATAGATATCCTTCAGTTGATTCATAATCACCAAATTTGGACCAAATGGGATCAATGGTTGAGAAATTCTTGCCGGAAAACCCTTTGGAGATAAAGCTCCCCTTAATGTTGGAAATATACAACCAACCTTTTGTCAAATGGATCCAGTTCTTCCTCCCACTAAGGTCAATGTGGTTGTAAAATTTGAAAACAATCCATGTTATAGTTTTTGTATTATTGCGTTATCGCAAAGGATCGGTGGCGGCGGAAGCGGAATCCCATAATGGATAGAAAGGGTCTTTTATCAAAGTCGTTCTCAGAGGAGAAGGTTATCTTCTCCGTCACATAAATACCCTAAATCCCTTTTGGGATACAAATTAGAACATGAATATTTTTATGTATTTTTGTATTTTTAGTCATGATGTTTCTATCTCTGGTCGTTTACGTTATTTTCCTGGAGGACAATGCGACACAGCAGAATCTGTGCGGTGAAACTCTGGGCTGGACTGGGACAAAGTAATCGGCCCTGCGTTATTTGCGTACCAGTACACCACCAGTACTACAAGTATAACTCAAATACCCACGTTACCATTATAGCCCCTCTTTTCACATGCCGTTACATTCGGTCTCGTAAACAGAATTGGTAAAGCAACTGACAAGATAGCTTGGGAAATATAAAATTGAAATATTGATTATTTGATTGATGTTAATATATTTAAATATTACCTATCCAAAAAAAGTTAAAAAGATAAATGCAAAAAACACACACAGTTAAAACAATTACAATGAGACTCTTAATAAAGAAAAGAAAATGTCCGACCAGAAAAAGCGCAAACAACCTCCAACCTCCCCTTGGAGGTTGGATGTGTTGGAGGTTGGATGGGTTGGTAGCAACTTGGTAGTTTAGTAACTTGGTAGTAACTTGGTAGGTTGGAGGTTGGACTGCACAGCAGTACCCAAGGTTCAGTCCTCCACTAATATCTTGAGTTGTTGCCAGCCTCTTAATCAACAGAGAACTCCAATTGGACTTTCTCCATAGTCATAGAAAATTCCTCCTCCTCAGTGACCTTTGACCTGTGCTGTCCCCCAGGGCTCAATCCTTGGCCCCTTACTCTTTAGCGTATAGGTACATGCTGCAACTAGGTCATATTCTAAACAGGTTCAGTAAAGCTTTTATAAGAAATCCGGACTCAACCAAACAGGCAGCGGGGCATTAAAGGGTTAATCACTTCATTCATGCTCAATAAAAAGTGAAGCCGGTGGTTCTGATCCACTTGATTGTCCTTGGATTCATGCATACGTTGTCGATCATCAAATCAGCGTTCCTAAAGTTTTTCAGTGCCTTTTAACTTGCTCACAGCGTCGCTCCGTTACCGGTTCTGACGGAGTTTCTTGTACGTGAGTCTAGAGTTCAGAATATATATAACTTCCCCACGTCATTGTTTGAGAGTTCCGATTGAAAACAAACTGTCGGATAAGGGGTCTAGATCATTTAATGCCGGGCTCGAGCTCGTGAGTAGCGCCGTCGGTCACGCGTTATCGTTCGGAAAACATCTGTTTACATTCAGCGGTTGCTCTGCCGGATGACTTTCCGAAAGGACTTAGACAAACCCTCTGCAAAGGAACGAAATCTCATTCCGAAATGTCTTTTTCTTTCGGAAACGGGTGTTTACATGCTGCATTTTCTTCCGTCTTTTCCGAATCTATTCAGAATGAGGCTGTCCATGTAAACCCAGCTAGTGTCACCCGGAACCAAATAAAGGCCCTAAGCGGAATTTGGTTATGGTGTCACAAACGACAATTAAGTAGCAGAATAAGAATAGAATAATTACAGAATAAACGGTAACTTTATCCTTTAAAAATAGATCAAAATATGAATATATTCATTTATAATTCAGCTTTTTTAGTTTTCCTCACTTTTAATGATGATCAATTATTTATGATTATATTGTTTTTAAGATATAACAAAAAACAGTGTTATTATACTTTCAACAACAATTATAACAATTAAATGATAATATCAGTGATAATATAACCGATTTTTATTTTTTTTATTATTTATGACTGTGAAATAAAATAAACGACCCGATAACAGGCAAATAAAAAAAAAGCCATATAAATATATATATATATAAATAAAATCCAACTTCTGTGGCAACTCATTGGTCAGTTTAACTCCTGTTCATCGGACATGAATGCAGAGAACAGGGGAAAAAAACTTTAACGGACATCAAAGAAGGACAATAAAGACTCGTTGGGAAATCAGCTGAACTGAAAGTTCAGTTCAAGCTGTTACAGAAAAGGATTGAAATGACAGATTCCCCTCTCTCTCCGCCTCGATGAAACGAGCGGCTCGTTCAGTGCCTTGGATGCTCGCTGTTTGCTCGCGGTTCAAATTTATCTGTACTGGGACCATGTGGGCTGACTTGGATTCCGGGGCCCTACGCAATTGCGTACTCTTCATTTAGGAAAGGACGTTGTTCGCAGACAGGGATGAAAAAATAACCTCCTCCTTGGTAAAGGTAATAAGAAGATAGGGAATATATAATAAAGAGGGAGTTCTGGATCAAATCAGAATAAGCACAAACATGAAAATATGTTTCCAGAGAAGATTTATAAGAAGGCATCGATAGAGTCGGGCGTACCTCCTCAGGCAGGTCGGTCCAGAGCGCCGCTGTCCCAAAGTGAAATGTATGCCGCGTGGTCCAAAAAACGCTTTTGAAACGAACAGAATCCAACATCCGATCAGATTTACTTAGGATGTATTATAACATATTATTATGGCACATTATTAAATAATGCAATTTAAGCTATTACCAAACCTCATGAATTTAAAATAAGTAACCATTTTAAGTTCCATCTTCTTTTTGGATGAAACATTATTCATGGTATATTGGTACAATACTAATATTATATATTTTAATATGTCACCCTTTAGTTTTTTAATGAATGTTCTGAGAGCAGTTGTATTTAAATGTTTGAAAAAGGAACACTCTAAATGGACAGCAGCACACAACTTATAGGAAATGTGTTTTTTTTCCTCTCGTGCAATCCGTTGCACACTAGTGGCGTCATGTCGGTCTCTTAAAACACCTTTTCTCATATCTTGATCAAGGGGCTCCTAAATCTTAACGATGACATGGAGACATCAAACAAATAATCAATGAATATGAACGCTGTGTATATTGTGTGGATCTGTATCGATTGATACTGGACATTTAAAATCCCTTCAGTATAATCTATCCTTCTATCCATCCATCTATCCATCTGTCTATCTATCATCCAACCACCCATCCATCCATCCATCCATCCATCCACCCACCCACCCATCTATCCATCTATCCATCTACCCATCTATCCATCCATCCATCCAACCACCCATCCATCTATTTTTCGATCCAAACATCTATCTATTATCCACCCAACATCTATCTATTATCCACCCATCCACCCTCCTGCGCCTTCCACTTCAGCATCTCTGTTAGGCCCACTGAGCCCCCAGCTCTACCCCCAAAGGAACGTCAATGGAACAAAGGCAGCAGTAGTCACATTGAGAAGAAGAAGAATACGACAAAGGGGGCATGCGCGGAAGTGACTTTTCGTCCATCTAACCATCCAAATATGTTCAACTCTTTCAAAGTTGCAATGAGAAAATGACTCTCCGATGCAGACCGGTGCTATTCACAATTTGCCGTTTTTAAAATGTGTCACGACACTGGGCATGCGCAGATACAACTCGAACAGAAAGCTTTCCGAAACAGCGTTTACATGCAGCGACTTGATATCGGAATGGCTTTCCGAAAGGACTTAGACTACCTCCTTGCAAATTAATGTAATATCATTTGGAAAGGGACTTTTCTTTCGGAAAGGTGTCTTGACCTAATCTCTTCGGAATTAGGCTGTCCGTGTAAACCCCGCTAACCACTGTAAAGTCATTTTTTACGGTTAGGTTACAGCAGTTTTATAAAATTGCAAATATTGGTCACATTTAGTCCACATTAGGTGTATATGAATCGACTCAAGGAGAATTATCTTGTATATAACAGATCTACTCTAAAAGCTTTATTTTACTCACTAGGAGGAGCTTTTTTTTATGGATAACTTCCTAAACTGGTTTCGTCCAGATTTGGTACTTATGAATGAAATTGAGGTGGTCAATCTTTTATGTCTCATATTAAGTCTAATGGTTCATATTTTACTCTCCAGGGGAAGTTTTTTGGAACAATCGGGATGATTGTTTGTACAACGCATGGGATTGGGGGATCTTCGGGGATATATCTTTGCCTTGGTTGTAGACGACAGCGTAGGCGGTTTAAGTTAATTCTTAGTGTTTTTTTAAATGATCAGAACCACCCATTTGTTTCGTCTTTTAATGTAAAAGTCATCCTCAGTCAACTTCATTGGAAGCTCACCAGGTAATATTTACATTGAAAATCCTTAAGGTTAGGTTTGGTAAGTAAAAATTAACAAATGCAGAGAAGTTTGAGTCAGTCAGTAGAAGAAATTCATGAAATCACTAGAAAAAAATCTACCAAAAACACTCAAACCCAGGTCACCGGGTTGGAGGTCCGCCATTATTATCACCAGGCTTGTTAATATGTCATAGATGCCTTTTTATTCTCTCTCATTGCAGACGGTCTCTATAATATCAAATCAGATGAATTGCTGTAAGGACTTTGAAAAGCCCCCAAAATCTCCCTAAATCCCTAAACTTACAGGTTTTCCAAAGGAGTTGACATTTAAGGGTGATTGTCAAAGTTGCAGAACAAACCTATCTTTATTGAAAATGCAAGTATGTAGCCATTTTCAATGAAATGATCAGTCCAAGCACTTCAGCAGAAGTCATGTGATCAGAGTTGTTCTTTAAAGAAGTGTCCCCCTGTAGCCATCACTCTGTTTCATGAATAAAGGCATGTATTCTAAATCTAGCTAGGGAGAGGTAAGCACATATGCCGATGACAAACTGCTATTTCTCTCTCTCTCCTTCTCAGGTATAACCTCCAGTTTTTAGACCGCCAGCGGAGGAACTATTGCGCTGAAGACCTTAAACGTTTTCTGTCCTGGACAGTTCACCCAGAGGATCTATGCTACACACCTTGTTTAATTTAAATATTTATTACTGCTGCTCAAAGGAAAGAAACGAAAGGAGAGTTTTTATTCTCTCTTCTCTCTGCTTTTATATTGATGAGAGAGAGAGAGAGAGAGCAGTGAAGGAAAAATGAAAGACTGAATGTCTGGCATCATTTGCACTATTAATCTTTTTTATATACTCTAAATCTTAATATAATACTTCTGTCTTTATATCTAAATTTCCTTTGGATCAAATGTGGACGGGAAGAGCTGGAAGTACCCACCAATCAGAACGACCGGTGCCTTAACGATCCTCCCGTATCACAGCTGAAACCTTTTCCACTACCTTTTGATAATGAGATGCCAATCAAATCATCCGAGGACCCTTAAAGGAACAAGATAGAGAATTTTTTTCTTTTAGATGAAAGAGTCTGAACTCTCCAGCATTTTTTTATATCTCAAAACTGAACTGGAGAGTTTTTATCATCACACGGTCTATTTTATATCGTAATTTGGACAATGTGGCCTGAGCTGATCTAGCCTTACAATCCTACACTCTCGGAAGTGCCTCTCCTCGTGAAGAAACTCCACAATCCAGGGCTCAGAATGGAAATTTGCATCCTTTAAGGCCCAGAAAACCCGCCGAGCTCGACTGGAACCTGCTTTTTCTACCAGTGACCTCAAATCCATTATAGGCACTCGTCAAATCCAGTCGCATTCCAGTCACGTGTCTCTACCTCTGTCGTTTCCTACCTTTTTCATCACCAGAAAAAAATTACGATACCACATCGCAGGTATGGTAGATCACACTGGTTTCTTTTTTTTTACTGTTTGTCCTCTGATTCTACTTCCTTTTCTACTTTTCTCCAATCAAAAATGAGCTGCCTTTTCTCTCTTGCTGCCTTTTTTCTTAAACACTGCTGTCACTGCTGGCGAGCAAACAGGAACATTCCCAGGACGCAGCTGCTGCTGCAGGTGTTTGAACTTTATATTTAAAGAAGATAATCTTTTATACCAGTGAAGGACTCCAAAGAGAGCTTTTTTTTTAGATTGATTCTTTTTTTTTAAATCCATTTGATACCAAAAATATGTGTGGTTCCTCTTTAGTGGTGTCTTTGATGCTATCTTCGTTAACTTAAGAATCAATGAAATTTGTACATACCCTCCAGAAGATAGCCGTCTAATTTAAGTTTCCCCTCTGTACATACGTTTTGTATTTATGAAAGAGAATTGTATATATGTCTATGTTCATGTGCCTAATGTCTCAGCTACAATCAAGAAGTATATTTTTTCATAAATAAATTAGAAAAATAACATGTTTCATATTTCTTAATGTGTTTGTTGAGCTTGAACTGCGTTTTTTTGTACCTCGGTGTTCTGTATGAAAATGGTGTAATGAGGGTTCTTGTAGTTCTGCCTTCGAGCCGGTAGCAAATGGACACCGGAATCAACGTCTGAGAAGAGGAGCGAGTCGGCGAGACAGCAGGACAAGAAGGGAATGTGAAGCTTTTTTCTATATGTCAATAACTGGGAAATGTAAAACCTACCTGGAATCAGTCGGCAGCAGATAACCTAAGAAGATCGACTGCAGACTCTGGAGCGAAAGCAGGATCCAGGAGCCATCAGGAAAGAGGATGAGATGAGGAAGGTGAATGTTACTCGTGGCCATGTGCTGCTGGATTTGCGTGTAAAATGTCCCACCAGATGTCAACGTGTCCTCTGGAATGCTTCTGGCTGTTGCAGAATGTTTGACACAATCCTGTTTGGTAGTTTTATTCCAGTTGTTCCATTTTGCACACTGTATGTATATCTCTTTTATTTAACTCTATTTCATCTTGTCCTGCATTATGTTTATGTTCCAATATGTTGAGCCATTTTATGATTTTATTTTTATTTAGCTGTTGGTCCTTATTTTATAGATGCTCTGTTCAATTCAATTTGATGCTGTTAACTTCAAGTTTGTTATTGTACTATTTCTTGATGACCTTGATATTCATTCTGTGATTATTTTGACTCACCGAGTTCCAATAACTTTGGATTGCCCCAATTTAGGATAAATTAAGTTGAATTAACAACCCACCTACACTCACCTACCTACTGACCAGCCACACAGCTAGCTACCTACCTACACACACTCGGATACTTCCCTAACTACCAATCTATCTATAAACCGTCGGTTCACCTAACTACCCACCTATCTACCTACCCACTAACCTAACCACATAACCATCCAGTTACCTACCAACTTACCCACCCACCAGTCTACCTACCCTTCACTCTACCTACCTACCCACCCATCAGTCTACCTACCCTTCAGTCTACCTACTTACCCACCTATCAGCCTACCTACCTAGCCATCATTCTACTTACCTATCCACCCACCCTTCATTCTATCTACCTAACCATTAGTCTACCAACCTATGCATCAGTTCACCTACCTACCTACCCATCAGTCTGCCTCCCTTCCCTTCAGTTAACCTACCTACCCATAAGTAAAACTACCTACATATCACCTACCTACAGTACCATCCGTCAGATTACCTCCCCATCAGTCCACCTACTGCACCATCAGTCCACCTACCCATCAGTCCACCTACCCATCAGTCCACCTACTGCACCATCAGTCCACCTACTGCACCATCAGTCCACTTACCCATCAGTCCACCTACTACACATCAGCCTATCTACCCCACAGCCTACCTACCTAGGCATTAGTCTCTCTACCTACATAGTGGTGTTATTTGTTAGGTCAGCGTAAATAAACAAAATAAGGGGTTTTGTTGTGATGCCATCGCACGGTAAATTAGAAAAAGCTCAGAGAGCTAAAAAATCTCCACCAAGACGTTTTTGTCAACAGAATTAATGACATCACTTTATTCAGGATACCTCCTAATGATTGAAATCATCTAAATGATGGGGTCTCTCAGATATAATTCCTGTGAGTGAAAAGGAATGAAGGAATAGTGGCAGAATATTCAGCACTGAGAACACGGACGCTCATTGAACATATCAGGGTAAAGTAGTTGTGTTCAGTTACGAAAATTTCACTCTGATTCGTTCAGTAGTTTGAGTTAATGACAGCCGCTAAATCTACAATTAACTCCAACCAACTCTCTCTGTATCTCTGAAATACTTGAGACGTTTTGTCGCTCAAATCTGACAGTTTCAAGAGAGTTTTGTCGCCCCAATGTGACGTCATTTTTCCAAACAGATTTTTATCATTTCATTTTAATTTAAATGCGACACACATAACATCAGACAGGTGAGAACATAACCGTCTTTCTTAACACAGGTTGAAAAGAGTTTTTGTTAACACTCCACATACATGTTAAAATGCAGCTATTAGATCTTAAACAATGATATCTCTTCATAATAGAGCACCAAAATGTTTTTATTTTCGAGAACATGTTCATCATCATCTTGATACTTTTCATCATCATGTTCATCATCATGATAAATTTCCTTAGAAGATCATGATTGGTCAAGGAGATGTGACACCACAATAAAACAAACATTTGGTAACGGGAACAGATTAAAATGGTTTGGTTTGAAGACATATCCTGTTTATTTTGGATAATTTCTCCTCACGTGTAGTTCTCTTAAAGTAACTTCAGTTTTCTTCTTTATTTCCTTTATTTTTGCCTCAATTTGTTCCTTTCTCCCCAGTTTCTTGGTCTGTTTTTCTCAGATTTCCTTATGTTTTCCTCTTATCCTCCCTATATTTTCCAGTGATATCCCTGTGAATTCTTATTCCAAATCTTTTCCGTGTCTTTTCCTCGAGTTTTTGTATTTTTCCCTGTGTATTCCAAGAGTTTTCCCTGTCTTTTCCCGTGTATTCCTCATGTTTCCCCATTTTTCCTGCTTTCTTCATGTACTTTTGTTTGAGTTTCTTTTTTGGACTGATTCCCCTTGGACCTCCAGCTATCTTTCATTATTCCTTACGTTAATTTCTGTTCCCGCCACTAAATAATTTAAGTTATATATTCTTTATTTTACTTTTATTTCTTATCTGGCTGCATTTGGGTCTTTTGCTTTGAACTGATTGTGACAAATGTAATAATCCTACTAAATGTAAAGTTTTTGAGGATTTTGGTCTTTGTGAGATATTATTGATTGTGATATTTGAGATGTGCAAGAGTCGACTTAGATTTTTTTGTGCGTGAATGAAGTTACTGCACATGCTTAAGCATCCCACAATGCATTGCATCTTTTCCGTTTCGGTATCAATTTTAGTTTGCCATTACACCAACTAATTCCACTTGTTCTGTGGTTTTTAATAACAGAGTGTGAATTAAATTGCTTCTCAGTAATTGTACCACACAGGAAACATAACCCTTTCTCCACAGTGGAAGACGATCAGCACCTGCTGGTAAACGCTTTGGTCTTGGTCTGTGTGTCGGTGGAAGCAGACATTAATATTCTGCAGCTGATCCACTCCCGAGATCTGTATCTAGATTATTCATGATAATCCACACTGAGCTGTGCCGTTATCAGCCAGTAGCACACAGTACGGATGGATTATCATCATTAGGGGGGGTTTATTTGGACAGCCTAATCTAAGTCCTTTGGGAAAGCCTTTCTGATAGCCGGTCGCCGCATGTAAACACCGTTTCAGATAGCTCTCTTTTTGAGTCGTATCTGTGAACGCCCAGCGTCGTGACCTAATGCTCTGGCTGAGTTTTTTCGGCGCATGCACAGCGCCGCGACGCATTTTAAATATGGCGCCTTCAAAACAGTACCGGTCTACATCAGAGAGTCATTCACTCATCGCAACTTTGAAAGAGTTTAACATAGTTGGACGGTTAGATGGATGAAAAGTCACTTCTATTCTTCCTCTGGGCGCTTGTTCCTGGTTGGCGCCCAGCTCATCGTAGCATTATCGCCACGGGAGTATGAATGGGAGTGTGAATCGATTAGATGAGGCGATGCATGTAAACACCGGGTCGGAAAAGGTCACAGGTCATGTGAACAGGTTAACGACATTGCAATTCGTAAAAGGTTTAATGTGTCAAAGGTGAACCCACCTACTGAGTGGACTATCACCTTCACGCCAAGCCCAGCGCGGACATCATTCAAATATCTAATAGATACATTCCTGTGTTTCTTTGATTTAATGTTGACATATAGCTAAAACAGGACAACCTCAGATAACTGGTATGTTCAGGTTAAATGAAGATTGAACTTTAGAGGCTCTCGGTAAAGCTCATACCCTTACAAAAACCCAACCGACCCCCATAATTCAATCCAGCCTTAAAAAAAATACATAACTCTGCAATTTAAGGTTATTAGTTCGACATTCAATTTTCAACCATTTAAGAGTAAACACAAGGGTGTTTCTCATATCCCCACCAATCCCATGTTGTACAAAAACATGGGATTGGGGGAAAAAGCTCCCCCTAGTGAGTAAAATATGAACTATTGGGGTAAAACATGATCGATACAAGATGAATCTCAAGTCGATGCACCGAAGTTGGACTAAATCGAACGGTTGAGAAATCATTGCCCCAAAAACTTTTGAAGATAAAGCTCCTCCTTAGTGTAAGAAATATAAGACCCACCTTTCCCAAAATCAATCCCGTTCTTCCTCACACTAAGGTCGATATCAGTATAAAATTTGAGGATGATCCATGAAATAGTTTTTGAGCTAACTTGTTAACACATCCTCTGAGACTCTGTGACAGTGACGAATTCTACCCCCTTTTCTGGGATATAAATAAAGGATCCACTCCTTTAACTGTAAATCTATTAGGATCCAAACACAAGGTTCCTCAGAAATTGATTCTGTAGCGTTTAGTCTCATTAGCGCGACTTAAATTGGAGTTAAAGGCAGACAAATCTAAGTTGATTCTGTTTAAATGTCAGAGTGAAAGTCCCGTCTGTATAAGATCTCAGCTGACAGTTAGACAAACAAACAGATGAAAGAATTACTTCCTCGGTGGAGTAAACAATTAACTTGGCCTTCTGGAGTGTTCCCGCTCGCCTCACTCCCCTCATTTTATTTCCTGGTCTGAGTTGTCTTTTACTTTCCCGCCCCTCGATCCGGTTTGACTGTTTAGTGAACGGTCGTGGCGGCTCCTGTTTCATGAGTAGCTCCTGTCACTCAAACACAGACAGCAGGAGGATGCAAAAGCTCTCACTCACCTGCTGCTCACCTGCAATCAGGCTGATTGGAGTTCAGGCTGAACTCCTGGGTGCCACCTGGGGTAATCGGAAACCAGCACACTTCTAACAAGACAAATGAAGGTCAAAGGTCAGGCTCTGCAAACAATCTGAGCACGGCACTTACACTGAAGGGCCCGGGTGTTGTACCTGGGCTGCTCGTGAACAGACTACCTTTGAGACTCCTGCAGTCCACATGTGGTGCGTAAATTTCTCAGTCCACACCGAAACAAAGCAGAGAGTTCATTTTGCATGTTTATTTTAGCCGTTCAAACAGTTTTTTTTTAATGGACATGGCTTTTTTAAGCGTCTGCAGCTCAATGCAGCAATGATAAACTTCAATGATTCACCGTTTCTTTTTCATGTTTACACAAGGTTCCCTTTACAGCACCATGCTCCAACTGGATGTGTACAACCCATAGAACATTCTGTCGCAAAGCAGATCAAGCGCTTTCTTAAACAATGCCAGACTTATCACAGCCAGTGCCTGCAATTCTCCGTCGAAGCAGATCATCTTCCGTCGTATGCAGACATTTCCAGATACAATTTAAATAAATAAGCCCACAATCAGACACAGAGACGAGGAGAGGTCAAGACAGGAAGTGATGACAGGATCCTGAAGGAGCTTGAAGGGTGGAGAGGCTGTAGTGAGTGAGGAAGTGGATTAAGGAATCGGTCCAAGATCTAATTCTGCTATTGTTTTTTTTCAAAACAACAAAAATAAATTTCACTTGGAAGTTTGGAGGAGTGTGCAGCAGAGCCAGGATTGAAGTATGTGAAGCCCCGCCCCCGACGCATCAACAGCCACAGAGAGAGTGGAGGATGGGGAACAAGGACGGGCAGGAAAACAACGCAGGAAATCCCAGGATGATACCACCATTGCATTTGTGATAACACATGTCCCTTCCATTCGGCCAAGAACATGAGTCCAGTTCACACTGTGTGTAATAAAAGCTTCAGGGAAATCACAACACACTGGACCACAGATCGCTGATCCCCTCGCCAAAGTGGCTTTACCTGTGCCGTCCGCAAAACGCGGAGTGGGAAAAAAGAGAAGGAGCTCACAGATGTCGAGCACTTCGCTTCAACCTCTGACCCATAGTCAAGCAGAATAATGTAGGAGTCGTACATCGGCTGGATGTTCATTAACCCTTTAATGTCCGCTTCAACTCTTCACGTTGAGTCGTTATTTCTTATTTAAAAATGTTTGCCGCTTTACTGAACCCGTTTAAAACATGGGCCAGTGGCTCCATGTATACGCTAAAGAGTAAGGGAACAAGGATGGCGCCCTGGGGGACGCCACAGGTCAAAGGGGCCACTCAGGAGGAGATATCAACCATGGCTGTTGAGAAAGTTCTATTTGTTAAGCAGGATGGATTTTTTGGGGGGGGTTATTATTGCATGTGAGGACTAAATAACTAGAATTATGTAACCTCACACTACTTGACTATTTCCCATAAAAATACAAAATTAAATAATTTCATACGTCTGATTTTGTTACTGTTTAAAAAAACATGCTGGACCAAATGATATAACAGTCACGGTAAATTTAGAGTGTTGAAGATATTCAAATAATGAATGCCCCCTCAAAAATAAAATATCGAAAGAAATTTCGATATTTTCAGGTGTTTCGATTGGCTGTCATGATTTCAAAAATATGTATGCAGATGATATTTTGTTGACTTTGTCCGATCTTTTATATTCTATACCTAAAATCTTAGAAAAACTATCAAAATATTTTGGCAGGCTTTCAGGTTATAAAATAAATTGAAATAAAACGGAAGCTACACCCTTAAATTAAGATTTCTTTTTTCCTCTGTGTCTGTTTCCATCCCGACGTCTTGGTTCAATAACGTAGACAGAATAATTTCCTATTTTCTGTGGGAGGGTTAAAAGCGTTGAATTAATAAGAGAAAAATGACCCGTGCCAAGATGTAAAAGGAGGCCAGACGTGTATTTGTATTATTTTGCTTTCAATGCCACATTTCCCCTGAACTGGGGTTATAATAACACAGGAGATAAAGTTGGCTGGGATTGGCTTGAGGGGCATCTGGTTAAGGAAGGAAAAATAAAAGGATTTCATTATCTTCAATGAGGTTTCCCCTTATCCCATAATGGATAATGGATAATTGTGTTACCAAGTTTTCCTGCAGAAGAGAATTCTAGAAATCACAGAAACAGCTTAACCGGCTTGTTCGATATGGGGTAACAAAGGTTTCCAAGCTGCAGGGAATTCCCTTTTTAACCATGTTTGGCAACAACATAATACCACAGAGATATCGCAGAGAGTAGAAAATGGGGAACTGATTACATTTGAGGAGATTAGAAGGAAATATTGTTTGGATTTAAACTCATTCTTACTATATATATATATATATATATATATATATATATACATACATGGTTGTGGACGTTGATTCTCGTCTTATGACACCGCCCTGCTGTAAATAGTTTTTGGAATGAGTTTTTACATGCGATAACTCTGCATGTCCGGTGGTCGGTCTATTAGGGATGAAGGTTGCACACAAAAGGTCAAAGGAAGACCAAATAAAATCATAAAAAATAATAAGAATAATAAGAATAATGAGGAAATTAAAAAGTTGAACCAATGACTAATATCGATATCTTTTTTTCTTTCCCATTTCCCATTTTCCCATTTCTGAGCCCCATGGTCAATCAAACATTGGTTCTAGGTCCTATTTCCTGCGGTTGAACGTCGTCAGATCTCCACGTTCAGCCTCCTGTGTCTCCTCCGAGCTGAAATCAGCGTTTGCTTCCTGGAAAAAAGAAATCTGTCGTAAAGCTGTTTCCTTTAATCAACTAACAGGAAGTGCAGCATATCGGAGGTTTTACCCTTCAGTCGCACTCAGACAAACAGGACAAGTTCATCCCGAGGAGTGACGATGAAGATGCTTGAAGAGTCCTGAAGTGTTTGTTTCAAACACTCTGCACACATTTCCTGTTATTCACCACTGGCTTTCTGCACATCCGCACAAGACACACAAGTGGGATTCCTCGTTAAATGACGAGTGAGGGAATATCATCACAGCTTCTGTAGAAGTTATGAAAGTCATTGTCCGGGAGTCTCCAGAAGCCTGAAGACACACGTGGACGCTCAGACATCTCCAACCTCCTCCAACGTCACCGTCAATAAATCCTAAGCAACTTTAAAATAGTTTACAGACTGTCAAAATAAAATCCTGTAAGCTTCCTCCCTCAGATGAGGGTAACAGTAGGATGGTGGGAGTGGAAAGAGTCTTCCACTGCTTTAAGTGACCAGTACATGTGAAGATTATACAAAAGTGGAAAAAATGTTGCCACTAACAAAAAAACATCTTAAGTGAGTTCTTTATTTCAGCTTCTGCTAACGTTTCAGCTCATGGAGCCTTCTTCTGAGCAAGAGGAGGATCTAATATGAGGTCGAACTTTGAGGGTAAGATGATCAAAGAGTAAGTATGATAGGATGAAAGTGAAAGATAAACAGGAAGTGCTATATGATTGGTTCCAGTAGGTGTGTCCTGCGGTTGACCGAGGTCCCTGGTCTGTAGGAACGTTCCAAACTCAGAATGTTTGTTCTTATACCTTAACGTCGGTTCAGGGAAAACATTTGAAGGTAAAGTCATCATTCAGTCCAGCAGGTGTCCTGTAGTTTGGGTGGGATACCCCCAACAGATGAGGGTGTTTGTGAGGGTGGGATACCCCCAACAGATGAGGGTGTTTGTGAGGGTGGGTTACCCCCCAACAGATGAGGGTGTTTGTGAGGGTGGGATACCCCCAACAGATGAGGGTGTTTGTGAGGGTGGGTTACCCCCCAACAGATGAGGGTGTTTGTGAGTGCCCACAATGTGTGCGTTAGGTTTTTCTCCTCAGAATGAGGAGATCATCCTTGTAAATACGTGATTTCCAAACGCTTACGCCCGGTTTCATTGGGACATTGGATTAGATGGTCTGACTCAAATTTGGCTCGAGGCAGATCCGAAGACGTAAAGCCATCATGGCGACATTGAGGTTGTTCTGGAAATTTTAGACTCTTCATCGTCTTCATGTGTTTGTTTTGAATGTGGGCATTGATGAATACAACGTTTGAAAATGGACAGGTCTATGTTCATTGGTAGGTGGATTATAGATTAGGCTTAAGGGTTTTGTTTGGACGCCGTTGCCTCCCTTTTTTTTGACTTGGATCAGTTCGGCAGTTCTGCCAAACCTAACGACAGATCCGGCAATTTGCAGACCTGTTAGTCAATTAGCTGGAAATGCAGCAAATCCGAGTCAACCACGCTGTACCACTGAGAAACAGAAGACACTATTTGTGCTGTTATGTCGTCATTACAAACACAGCTGCACTCTCCGACATAATCACCTCCCAGCTAGAAGGTTCTGGGTGGCCTTTCTGTGAGCGGTTCATGTTCATTCCACGTCTGCATGAGTTCCTCGCAGGTTCTCCTCACCGTCCAACAATCTGCAATGTGGGTTAACCGGTGACTCGATTGTGAGAGTGATTGTTTTTTTTTCTTTCTCTGTAGCCCGTTTTAAACAGGTCATTTCCTCTTATTTTCCTTTGGACCCCATCCAGGGCTATGAGGAACGGAACAGAACAACTCCAAACAGGCAGCAATCAGGGAACAGGCAAAACATGGAAAGTCAAATGTATGCCCCGACATAAAAGTCATTTGGGAATCAAATCAAACAGAACTTTTGCGTCTCTGGTCCACATTAACTTCTTAAAATAATCCAAATTAGGACGTAGTTTATAATATCCTCTGATCATACCTTCCTATCTTCTGGAAAATAAAAAAAAACAACCAACTTCAAGTAAATAATGAATCTCATCTCCTGGATTTACGGTTAAACAAAAGTGGTTTGGCATCATTGTCCCGATCATATCTGAAACGGGTCAATTATGACTTCCACGTCAGAATTTAGACACAGATATTCTCTCAGCTGGACTTAACAATGTCAGATACCCCAAACAATGTTTAACTTTCACACAAATGCTTACTGTGTGCCATCTCTGTAACCCCACGTCAGTCGGTCTGAGTTCAACTGTGAGTCTGACAGATTCAGGGTGGACACCACCCGACCCGACCCGACCCGTACCCCAGAGAGGACACACCGCATTGGTCAAGAATGTTCTTACCTTTAAAAACCCATTCAGACTGGTCGATGTTGTTGTCGTACAAATTCTTCAGTAAAGCACTGCCACCAAGAAGTTCATCACTCTATATTTACCTCTGCGTCCGGTTACCTGCGTCCGGTTACCTGCGTCCGGTTACCTGCTTCACGGTACGAGGTTTCAGTTGACCTCAGCTGTTCTCTTCTGTCGGCCACATCTATGCCAGAAACCTCGGTGACACACCTGCAGCGTTAGCCTTTCATCTGGCCGGTTTTCTTTTTTTAAATATGTCCCTCCCCGCCCAATCCTCGCTCAACTTTATCATTTGTCAGTCCCAGCAGTGTCATCAGCCACCGCCACCGGGATCCAGAAATCCAAAGGGGGACGTAGCTGCTTCCTGAAGAGTTTGAGCACCAAAGACTTTCTGACTAATTATCACAGATTATCTGTTGGAGAAAACATTCATCTGTCACTTTTATGCACACAGGCATGTACGTGTGCATGCCTGTGTGTAAACACTATTACGTCTGTGCCTTCCTCTGTTACATAATCTTTATTCATAGTAGATGTCTATTTTTCTTTTTTTTTTACACTTTTTCATATTTTGCTTAGAGTTTTTGTGACTGTTTGCTTTGCACCAGGTTACCAGCTCAAATTCCTTGTAAGTGCGACTTACTTTGGCAATGAACGGTTTTCTGACTCTGAAAGAAAATGGATGGTTGGATGTATGTTGTGTGTCCAGAAAACCGTCCTGTTTTATCAGTGTTGAGTCGCTCAGGCGTATACAGAACAGAGGGTGAAGAGCTCCCCGACCCAACATCGTCTTCTCAACCTGAAGACGTCTTTGGCTGACATTCTCTTGTTTGAGTTAGCTGCTAACTGCTACCAGTTGCTATAACAATGTACTGAATGTGGTTCACAAACACTTCCTCAAGATTTCATGTTCTAACTCAAAGACCCCAAACTTTATTTTTATACATTCATACGGAACAGTGAGCCATAATGACGGTTCTTAAACGCGTTTGGATTTGCTCTAAAACAAATCCAGTTGTTCCTTTCATCCCATTCATCACAAATCCATAACTGAATCTGATGGTTGCCTCAGCTGTTGGTCGCTGCTTCGTCAGCGGAGGTCGCAGACATTTAGTTCTTTATAACTGCAATGTATACACTTGTCTAGTATGGGAGCGAGAGAGAAAGTGTGTTTGAGAGTGAGAAAGTGAAGAACACACACAGATGAGAGATACACCTGTCATCACTCCGTCACCGTGCCTGACCTCTGACCTCTCCTCCTCCCGCAGTCTTGCCCAGATTGTTTTGGACACACAAAGTCTGTCCTGCATGACGTGTAGCGTGTGTGTGTGTGTGTGTGTGTGTGTGTGTGTGTGTGTGTGTGTGTGTGTGTGCATGTGAGAGAGAGAAAGAAAGTTGTGAGGAGGAAACAGGAACAGGATGGATAAAGACGAGGTCGTCCTCCCCTTCCTCTACCTCTACCTCTCTCCTAATGTATATTTCAGACACACACTTCATGGGAACATCAGTGGGATCTTCTAGGGCGGACAAAAGAAACGGAACCACATTAAGTCAGGTTTATCCCGCTCGGCTTTATCGTATCTATTTCATTTAGAGATTAAAAAAAAATAGATTTATTATTATAGATTTCTTTACTTGATCTTGATCAAAGGATTTGGTTGAAAGGCAAAGTTTAAAAAAAGAAAGGAAAATGTTAATCCAAGTCTAAATATCTAAATCCTATTAAAGACCCCCTGACTCTCCCATCTTACCCAACATGTGGTGAAATAATGAAAATTTACTAAAATATTTAGAAATCTTTATTTAATGACTCACACCTCACACTCACACCAAAAACAAGGTTTTGTTGGCACAGCAGTTTAGGAAACTCTGGGTTTTGGATCTCCCGATTTCTTTGCGGTCCCCCCTTTAATTTGACTTTGACTTTTATTCCCAACTCCATAAAAATTTGTCACAGAGAAGGAGAGTCGACGGATTCCAGAGAATATAAAAAAAACCATTTCAATGTCATTCTGTCCCAGAAATATTAATGTGAAATATTATCTTTTCATTATATGTTTATATTTCTGTTTGAAATTCTAGACTTTTAATTTTTACTATTTTTAATCGCTTTAATGTCCTAAACGTTTGGCTGAGAACATTTTGACTCACTATTATTGAAAAATGTGCTGAACCTGTTTATAACACCACCCAGTTGCACCATGTCTATGCTAAAGAGTAAGGGGCCAAGGATGGAACCCTGGGGGACACCACTGGTTGAAGGAACCACCGAGGAAGAGGCATTAACCTTTTGTGAAAGTCCTATTTCATAAGTAGGTCTGAGGACTTACTTAATATAATTATGTTAAGTATTCGAAAAACGTACCTTTTGTTTTTCTCTTTTTGTTTTTAAAAGGCTGAGCCAATCTTATTTACTTTTTTCCATTATATCTAAGATTTAATCTATTTCTTTACTATTTAAAAAACATGCTTGACCAAACAACTTTGTCTTTTATGGTAAATATAGACTGTCTCATAGATTAAATTAAGAAATGCCTCAAAGAAATAATTTTTTTTAGCTGAGGACATTAAAAGGTTAAAAAATCTTTATTTGAAACCTTTATCCCCCAAAATACATATTTTCTGTGTACAAATGTATTTTGCAGACGGGAGAATCCGGTTGTGTGTTGGATTATTATACTTTTCATTTATTTCTGTCTCTGTGTCTGTGACGTGAGTCTTCATATTGTGCTTTTATTTGACACTTCTGTAAATTTACCGTTGTGTATTTAATTCTCCTTCGCTACATTTTCTTTCATGAGTTTTCGACTCTGTCTGTAAACCTAATATCCCTCCTCTCTCAGACTCTCTCTCATTCATCTCCTCTCGACTCTCCGACCTCTGACTCACCCACAGCTCCCACTCCGTCTGTCTGTTACTTCTATTTCTGCCGCGCCGCAACTTCCTCCCCGGACGACCTCTGACCTCCAGGGTCACAGCATCTGATTTTGGGGGGGTTGAAACATCTTCAGCAGTTCCGCCGCGATGCTCTCCTGCTGTGCCGGGCTTTTCTCTCTGTGCTCAGGACGTCTTTATCACAACCTGGTTCTAATTTTGCTGGTTTTGGTTTATCGTTAATGATAACATGGAAGTCTGGTTTGTGTGTTTGTGAGACCGACTAGCCAACTTCCTGCTTCCGAAAAATGTCCGTTTAAGTAATACTAATACTTAAATAAACCTTTATTCTGTAGATCTGCCTTTGGAACATCCCAGAGGAGCAGTGGGCGGAGCTTGTTCACCCAATCGCTCCACAGGGTCTTGCTCAAGGCCCTGATGACATAAAGCATCGGCAGCTGGGATTCAACCGTAAATCATCCGATAAGTGACGACGTAATTGAGCAATTTTGCCGTTTTTTAAAAGAAATACTTTTCACAGTGCTGCTCTCTTTCCAGCAGCCAACACCTTTTTTTTTCTGCATGCAGAATTTTTTATTTTTCTTTACTATGATTGTAAATAACCCCTTGCTGCGTTTTCATGCTAATTCCGGGGTACAGAACTGCTTGCCCTGGAACATGAATACTGCATACAAACACTCACTCGTCTCATGCAACGCAGTGTAATAATAATAGTAATGCATTTTATTTATAACGCACTTTACATATTTTACTTTACAAATATTTGCAAAAAAGCAGCAACAGTTATTTAAAAGTTATAGGTTGTGCTAAAAAGGAAAGTTTTCAGTTTTAAGGCCTTTTTTAAATGTCTCAGTCGACTGTGGAGCCCTCAGATGGTCAGGTAGGGCATTCCACAGACGAGGGGCAGCAGAACTTTAGGCCCGATCACCCATGGTGCTGAGATTAGTCCAGGGAGGAGGCGGTTCAGCAGTTTGTCAGCGGTTTAGTGTTTTAGGCCTCGTGTCAAAGGGTTTAGGGCTGGGGGCCTCAGACCCCAGACTCAGACCTCAGTAAGAGAGGAGGAAGAGGACTTACAAACTTCACTCTAATGGTTTGTTGATGTTCCCAAAGGTCACCCCTGGCCTCAAGTCAGGGAACACAGCAGGAACCAACAGGTGGAGCATCTTCAGCACAACACCAAATAATGTTCCTGGGTCAAACAGTCCTCTCTCTTCCTCCACCTCTTCATCTCCTTATCGCCTCTCTTCCTTCTTCACCTTCCCCCTCTTCCACGTTTCCTGCAGCACGGACGCTCTCCAGGTCGCCGTTATCAGACCTCCTGCTGCCCCGATAAACCGCTCAGCTTCGTTACAGGATGGAAAGCGAATTCTTGTACAGGAACTGCTGCTGAGTTCAGACGGCAACTGTGGTTTCACAAACACACACCTCCCCTCTGTCGGCCGGACCTCCACGCTTCAAGTGACATAAATGTGCCTGAGGCCACACCCAGATCTCTGCAGGTCACCGCACAGGAAGTGGAGGCCACAGGGAAATAAAAACCCTGTTTGTCCTGAGGAGTGTGTGGTGGTTGGTGGAGGCAGGGTCACCATGTTACTGGGGGCTTTAGTCCCACTTTAGCGTTTTGTTTTTCAATGATTTCACTCCAATCTGAGAGCCAAACGACGTCAGGAACTAAAATGAGCCCAGTGAATCCTAGCGGGCGCCAAATTGAGTGACTCTGACCAATAGGAGCGCAGTATAATTTTGACCTGTAAACATGCTGTCAGTCTCATAAACTACATCAGACGCCATGCAAGTTGACATTCTTTCTCCACAAGGTTAGTAGCTCCTCCCCCTTATGACGGCATAGAGGTCTTGAAAGACGGTGTGACATGATTGGTCGGGAGAGTCCTAGCTGGAATTTATGACACAGACACCAACTGAGTCCACATTAAGATCATGATGTTGGAAGACTCTGCCTATAGACCGGTGGTCTTCAAACTGGGGTTCAGTGACCTCATCACAGGTCAGAATGTTCAAAATGGGGGACTACGTAGTACCTCCACCATCAAGGTTAAAGGTTTCCCCCGAGTCCATGTCTGCAAAAACTACTGAATGAAAACGTAGTGGGAGCATGTGTCCCGGGTCAGAACAGATCCAAAGACTTTTGTGCGGATCTGGAGGAGGAAGCAGATCCTGTTTTTTTCTTTTCCTTTTTTGTCACTATCTTTTATACTGTAACTTTATATATATATATATATATATATATATATATATATATATATATATATATATATGATAAAAGTGAAATTACCCATGCATGAGAAGCTCCTGATGTTCCACCACCATGTGCAACTGGATCCACTGGTATTACAATCTCTATTTTCTGTGTCATGATTATGTGCAGTTATTTTATTTCTGGTTATTTTTTTATTAGGTCTCTCATTTTTTTTAGAAAGTTATGGTCTGGTCCTTCTCCATCTCTGGTCCTTCTCCATCTTTGGTCCTTCTCCATCTGTGGTCCTTCTCCATCTCTGGTCCTTCTCCATCTGTGGTCCTTCTCCATCTCTGTTCCTTCTCCATCTCTGGTCCTTCTCCATCTCTGGTCCTTCTCCATCTCTGGTCCTTCTCCATCTGTGGTCCTTTTCCAATTTCCTTCATTTGGTGAAATAATGATTAACGTTCCCTCCTCAATAGTTTGGTGTTATTATTGGTTAATGAATGTCTTGATTAATTCAAACACTTAGCGTTTATATAAGCCATTCACAGAATGTGGGTCAAAGTTAATAAACCTACAAGGACACCAACTACAGACCACTGACATGCCATTCATCCATCTCTCTCCTCCCTGTTTTTCCCACCCTCCTCTTCCTCCCTTCATCCGTCTATGAGCCGACCTTTGACCCCGCCCTTCGTGGGAACTACTTCAGGAGGATGAGTTGGCGTGACGACCAGGGAGGACATTACCACGGCGATGATGAGTCTAACAGAACCCCAACACCTGTCTGCCCCCCTTACTCTCTCACACACACACACATACACAAACACACTGACACACACACACACACACACACACACACACACACACACACACACACACAAACACACCCGTAAGTGTGTTTTATTGTTTGTCAGTATTATTTTATAAAGCAACAGAAATGATTTCATTGAAACTTGGTGGGAGGAAGAGTCTTTGGAACAAATCAGACCCACTTGGAGGGAGGAGTGTGAGAAATAAAGATGTACTGATAAATACATGATTGACCTTAAATAGTACTACATACTATAATACATAGAAATCATATATGAGATAGCGTATTAATTATATGTAACAGTTAAAGTAATATAATAGGATAAGATATGCACAGTGTGTATGTAATAACAATGTTATAAATGTATAAAACGTTAGGATAATAGGATCATGCTGTAATCAGCACCAACACATCGGATATAATCCAATACATTAGAGGTTTTCATCATTTGAATATTTTTTTCAGGTATATGAGGCAAAGGGCCCAGACAGCATCACACACATCTGTGTGTTTGCATCCGTTGCTTACTTCGCTATCACAATGAAACAATGAAAAATAAAAAAGACATCCCATTAAACTTTGCTGCGGATCCGGGTGAAGGAATGAATCCAGGATTTGTTTAAAACTGCGAGATTCCACGTTTATTTTCCTAGGGAATAATAGTTTCATTTTCTTTTTATTTAGTCCACATATATACATACATAATACAATAACTGTAAACGATATTTACAAAACAAAGAAAAACAACAGTTTGCGTGTATGAGTGACTTTACCCGCCTTTTTACGTGTTTGTCTAAGCTACCCTACAAATACATAAAAGATTATTAAATGATAAATATACATCAATCATTAAGAAAACATTCAGTTATATTTGGGGGGTTGGTATCTTTGAGTGTGAGTAATATCATGCAGGTCTAGTTCCAACAGATTTAAATGTCACAAATCCAGTAACCAATAAGAATATTACAGTGAGTATAAGGGGATCCGCA
This sequence comes from Lophius piscatorius, assembly GCA_009660295.1. NCBI lineage: Eukaryota > Metazoa > Chordata > Actinopteri > Lophiiformes > Lophiidae > Lophius > Lophius piscatorius. The sequence goes on along the minus strand of VRLP01001169.1, from coordinate 120,585 downwards.
GAAGGGCTCACTCTCTCTCTCTCTCTCTCACTCTCTCTCACTCTCTCTCACTCTCTCTCTGTCTCTCTCTCTCTGAGACATTGTAACTCGACTCTATCACTGAGGCAGGAGATGACAGAGAAATTTATAACCTGCAATCAATCAGCAACTGTGGGAACAGTGGAGAGAGAGAGAAAGAGAGAGAGAGAGAGAGAGAGAGAGAGAGAGAGAGAGTGTAGAAATCACGCATTAGCACTGCAAAGACGACCTTTCTTCTCTACGTTGTCTTTGTTTTGACTGAACAGAGCTGCAGTGGCATATCGCTGCTGTAATGTGAGTGTTTAAATAAAGTTGGCTGCGTATTGAGGAAAGAACCATTCAAGGGTCCTGGCAGGAATGTATTTGTACTTTTTTTTGTCTGCAGACGATCTGATGCGTTGACGCCTTAAGGGCACGGTCGAAATAAGAGGAGCACAAACTAAAAGTACGAGCTTCACCACACTTTCCAAAAATTTGCTGGATTGACCTCAGAAGGGACCCGACAACATTTATATCGTTCGACTGAAAAACATCTAATTGGTCTGGACTTTATCTAAAGATTTATAATTGTATGGTTTGGGGTATTTATCCTTAATCATTGTAAAAAAAAAATATATATATTATACATTATATCACAACATATTACTTTGACATGCCACTATTTTTTCACTTATGACTATTTTTCTTGTATTTTATATATTATATACTGAATATATTATTATCTCAACAGATAATTAATCTTAGAATCAATCATCTTGAATTTCTACAGTTTATTTTTCAATTTGGCTTTGTTATCATTTATAACAGGTAGTATCTCACAATTATCTTTTATCATGTTTAATTATAATTATAATTATTACAATTATAATTATTATAATATATATAAATTATATATATATATATATAACATTATAATATAATGTTTATCTCAACTACCCATCTTTTATTTGATCTTATTTCCGCCCCTAAATGGTGTGAAAAATGAACGGTGCTCCAAAAATACACTTAATATTTGACGTTTCCTACTAATTTTTCTTCTCAGTGTTTTTAATGGAAACAAGTTGTTTTAGGTGTTTCTGTAGGGAAGTGAAAAAAACACTCATTCTAGCCTCACTAAACCTCAAACATATTGGAAATTCACAAACAGTCCTATTTTATTTTATATTAATTTCTACAGAGAGATGAATTTAAGGTCGGTCATCTTCTCCACGTAGTCCGTCCTCTTCTTCTAGGCTCAGATAAGGGATGGAGGATCCTTCATACATCCATCAGTCTGGTTTAAACATACTGATGAAGGCTTTTAACGACCATTACCAAGATTTTCCCTTTTTGTGAAAATGTTTTAAACCCCGTACTGAACCCACACAGCTGATTCCTCTCGGCTCAGATCAGACGGATCAATCAATCAATCGATTGAGAGGTGACCATCTGATTTATAGATGTTTGTTTGTTCATCGTTTGCTGAGGAATGCCCTGGGAACGCAGCAGGAAACAGCTGTTTCACGCTCTTCCTGTCATCCACTGGTGGACTCTGGCGCCGTCCGTCTGAGAGCCTGCTCAGGTTTGATATTAACACGCAGTGACGTCCCGTCATGGGTATCAAGACACTAATGTAATCAGCCATTACATTATAACCACCTGCCTAATATTGCACATGTCCAATTTTTGCCAGTAAATCCGCTCTGGCCCATTGAGGCCCGGACTCCAGCAGACCTCTGAAGGTGGGCTGGGGTATCTGGTACCAGGACATTAGCAACAGATCCCTGAGGGGTCAGAGGTCACCCTGACCATTCTGTTGCAACACTGCCCCATTAATTAATTAATGAGAACAAGTCAAAAATGATTATTTTTGCATCCCCGTGTTCCGTCTCTATCTTAAAGAAACATCTCGTCCTCAAATGTCAAACCTGCCATTGTCATTTTATTTGCTATTATATCTTTTCTTTTTTCATAAATCTTACAGTAATGTTTCGCAACTGGGGTTCCGGTCTTACCCAAGGGTCGAGTCTGCAGGGAGAGTCTGGAGATTGAGCTGTTGATCTTCTGTTTGGGGGAAGAATGTTTGGGTCTACCTCCTCCGGTCTACCGGAGGAGGTAGACCCAAAGGAGGGTCAGACCCAAAGGAGGGTCAGAGGGTCAGAGCATCTCCAGACCTGCAGGTCTGGAGATGCTCTGATCCAGTTTACCCATTGTGATTTTGCCCAAGCCACCGTCGCTCCATCACTGCTCCAGGAGAGACTATGTCCCACCCACTGACAAGTTACCATGGTAACCACAAGAGCAGTATGACTTTGCTCTCTGGTTCTGGTCATTAAGAGGTTGCGGTCAGTCGCAGCATCTGTTGCGACTTTTATCGCAACATTCCAGTAACAGTGGAGTGACTGGATTACTGGATGTCCTCTGCTGATGTTTGGCATTTTTTAAATCCAGCCATGAACTTCACATTCACAGGAATGTTTGCTCAGCAGAACGGCTGCCAGAGGAAGCGTCTCCTCCCTCCGCAGATAACCTCTCACCTGCTCTCCGCCGACAGTCGCCACAGTCCAACAAACCAGTAGCTGTCACGCTCAGACGATGAATTATAAGATATGGCAAAGGTGTTTGGGAGAGAATCCAGCGGAAGCCTGCGAGGATGGACTTGGATTAGACGATGAGAGAGAGCATCAAACTGAGGGACGGTTCGGCTTAATACTCATATTATGAAAGAAATGCTCTACACTATAAAACATCAAGAAGACATTCTGAAGCAGGAGTTTGGAAACACGGCTGAAATTGGATGTCATTTTCTTCACACTAGGCGTGTTTACAGTGAACCAACTGGAGCATCTGTTACAGCAAACGGATGAAAAGATGATCTGTAACGTGGGCGGACTCATGATGAGCGGTTCTGTTTCAGAACCAGAGAACAATCTTTTTTTAGTGCACATTTTTTCTTCTTGTCATCATCTGCTGTCTACATTACCCACAATACAACTCAACGACTAAGATTTATGCTGTGTGGTATCCCCTGTAGACCAGTATTACCTGTAGACTAGTATCACCTGTGGACCGGTATCCCCTGTTGACCGGTATCCCCTGTTGACCGGTATCACCTGTGGACCGGTAACCCCTGTGGACCGGTATCACCTGTGGACCGGTATCACCTGTGGACCGGTATCCCCTGTATGTTAGACGGTATCAGCTGGTCACCTTCCGTTTGGTTTAAATACAGTCACAGATTTGTCTTTAAACGAAACTGACTTTTTTCCTGGAAACGTTCCCCTGTGAGTTTATTATCTTATCGTGATCCTGCCTGAATGCGTCACGTCTGTCATTTGTAAAGGACAAATTCCACCTAATTACCTGCCATATTTCCCAAACACAGAGGTCGTGCGATCCGTTTGGACCCGTGTGAACTGACACCTCAGTGATTTGGGGTCAGAATCCATTCAGTCCTGATGATCGGTTTATGGCAGCTGGGTGTGATAAAATAAACTCATGGTGCGTTCAATGTCACTGACAGATCTGGGCAACAATGTACCTTCGTTCCTGCAGCTGGCTGAGTTCTGAGGGTTGTCACAGAAGGGTGTTGTCACCCACTCCCCGTCATACAAAAACAACAACAGGTGAGGAGTGGGTCCTCATGATGTCATCACCTCAGTTCTTTGGTGAAAGTGGGGAAAAACCTACTGGTTGTACTGAGAGGTGAAATAGTATACCTGTGAGAGTATTTTTGGAAACCCAGCAGCCTCGTCGGTCAAACAATGATCACTTAATCACGGAATGTGTCACTTTTGATTGACAGGTAAACAGTGAGCACAATGGTGGAGGCTCTGTGAGAAAAAAGGAAGAGGAAGAGGAGTGAAGGCTGATAAAGAGCCGCTGCCACGACTCTGCGGCTATTCCCAGGGGGAGTGTTGTGTGTGTGTGTGTGTGTGTGTGACTTCCTCTTGCTGCTGTGTGTGAGTTAAGTGTGTGAGGAGCTGTCAGAGTGTAGAGTGAGTTCCTCTTCTGTCGTCTCTCTCAGCGCTGGTTCCATTAGAGGCTGAACTTTTCATGCGGCCGTTAAAGGTGACAGTTTCTAATAAAAGAACGGTTCGTTTTAAATGAGCGCCTCATCAGCTGCTGACCACAAGATGCAGGAAACACTCAGGATTCCTCGCCACGGCCGCAAAGAATCCGATTCAGTCTAAGAACAGGAACAGGAAGAAAAAACTCACTCCGGTCGCCATGTAAGGACTAAAGCAGTCATGTGAGGAGGAAGGTGACGACAGCCAGAAAACACAGAAACACCAAATCAAGAGAGAGATTATCAGGAAACTCACTCACGCTGACCAGCCATAACATTAGAACCGGCCACCTTTGTATCATTTGTGTAGCGCGATGACTCATCATTTTTCTGATTTTTCACCAACATTCACCTTAGTGTGAGGAAGAACAGGGTTGATGTGACGAAAAGGCCGGTTGCATACTGAAAGATATGATTATTTAATGTTAACATTATGATAGCGTTGCTTTTATCTCCATCATATTCCATCAAATTGATAGTATAATTCAATAAAATAGAGATTATTGTTATTATTATGAGGGGCACATTCCAACCAAGGAGGTTACCCAAACTCAGTTACGGCCCCCCGTGGTTAGAAGTCGGACTTGTAACACAATAAGTAAAAATCATGGAAATCCTTAAATGGCAAAAAGGCACCACTTCAGTACATGGTTGTTGTGTGTCCAAAGTTTTGTGAATAAATATTGATTAATTATTCATCAATTGTGCTCCAGAAAGCAGAAATGGAAGACTCCCTGCATTATTAATAAAAAAACAAAGTCATTCCATCAGGTATTAGTAAAGTAAGGAAAAGTACTGCTGCAGGAAATCCATGAAAATCTACCTTGTTTATTTTTTATCAGCTAATTGGAATGCTCTTCAATTATGTCTGATGGTTTCAGGAAGGTACAGAAAAAGTCCAAACCAGAAATGCCGGTTTTCCTAGCAAGGAGCAGGTATTTTCCAGTCAGTACTTGAATGCAGCATCAGTTTGGAAGCCTGAATGTCTGCAGCGATTGATCCAGTGCAGCCCGTATACTTGAAGAAACGTTGAAGGAAACTCGGTGACAGGTGAGTATGAAACACGCCAGAAGGTTAACTTCCTCTCCCTCACCTCATGCTTCGGTTCTCCTGGTGTGAACCCCGTCATTTATGTATTTCTGCTCGGGTTAATCTTTGTCTGCATTTCCCACAATACCATTTGGCTGCATCTCCTCTTCTTCACAGTAACAACGGGGAACCGATCGGTTTTATTTGGGTGGTATTCCTCAAACGCCATCTGAGGAGGTCATGCCTTCCCCTAGGTCGGTTGTTTGTTTGTTTGTTTTCTAATCAAGATCATAAAAAACTCCCGGGCGAGTTGGGTCAAGGATCATGAAAGTACCTTTCAGTATTTATGTGAATTTGGACAAACAGGTAATCCCAGTAAGCTATAGATAGCCTCTTTGATCTAAGGAGGATCGTGCTCATTGGTTAGCACAGGAGGAAGCAACAGATTAGGAAACCCCGCATCAGGGGAAAACGAAAAACACGAAAACATGAAATCGTTAGAATGCGCTGATAAGGGTACGAGGGTTTTCCAGGGTGATGCTAAAGTTCTCTCGAACCTTTGTAACATTAGCTAGCTAGCGTAGCCAGAGGCCTGACCCTACAAAAAATGGATAAAAAAGTTATTTTGACGCAACCTCCCCATCAGACAAAACACATAGAATAAAGTAATCCCATTAAACATTAATAATGCTAGCAAGTCTTAGCTTTAGCTACTTAATAGCAATAAAATGCAGAACAAAATATTTTTGGTTTTGGAGACGTTAGCCTTGTCCTGTAGTTTTACAGAGTGAAAAACAAACCACAGTTTTACAGCTGAGAACAATAAAAGTTAAAAAAAAGAATCAGCGCTACTTTATTGATCCCAGAGGGGAAACTGGTACAGAATGAAAGAATGAAAGTGAAAAGAAATATATATGTGAAGAAAAGAGAAACAAATGGAATGAATAATGAAAGAATGCAAGAATACAAGAGATATAACAATGTTATAACGCTTAGAATGCAAAGATACATTTATGCAAAATGTAAAAAAAATATCTCAGATATGCAGTCATTGCATCGGTTTGTAAAGCGCAGCAGGTAAATATGCAAAGTCCAAAAGCCAGTCCGTGGACTCCAGGTGAGTTCGTGAATGTTTGTCTATCAGAGGGAGGAGTTGTAGAGTTTGATGTCCAGAGGACCACATGTAGCACCCTTAGGTGCATTTTGGTGCTGTGAGATTCTGATGCTTGGCCACCACATCATGGAGTGGGTGTGAAGCGTTGTCCCGGATGCCCTGCAGTTTACCCAGCAACCTCCTCTCCAAACACCATTCCCAGAGAGTCCGTGAAGATAGAACAACTATTATGTACAAGTAGTAAGAGTCAATCTGAATCAGAGTCTGTTTTTAACTTTCCACTTCCCCAAAGTTCTCTGTGCTTCTTATTTTCACACTTTTCTGTTGGAGTGCTCCACACGCCTCGTGACAGGAAGTCAAATCCTAATAATTCAGTTTGCTGGTCAGTGGGTTCTTTCTTGGCTGACCTCACCGTGTCTAGATGACGGATGGTTCTGTGGGACCTTGTTTCCTGTCAGGCAGCAACTATTGTCCAGCAGCTTTAAGGCTCTTCAGAGGTTTGCAGTAGCGCACGTATACACCGATCAGCCGAAACATTAAAACTGCCTGCCTATTATTGTGTAGCTCCCGTTTTGTCCCACAGTAGCTCTCCTCTGGGACCACACGGAGTAGAACACGCTACCAGTTCACTTCAGTGAGCCTTGGGCTGACCCGTGGTCCTAATCGCCGGGCCTTCCTTACACTTTTGGAAATCATAACCACTGCAGCTGGGAAAAGCCAACAAGACCTGCAGTTATGGAGATGCATATAAGAAGGTTGAACCAAGTGCTTGATCAAACGGAGAAGAAAGATCATCTGACTTATTCAGAGAGTGCAAACCTCGCCCAAGGTAAAACAGTGGCCGTCAGTACAGATGGTAGACTTTATTGTGATCCAAAAAATTCCAAAAGTTCATTCCCTCCTTGACGGAGACAATGATTCAAAATGGAGAACTTCTGGATGGGGAGTTGAAGCACGAGATCAGCAGCTGGAGCTGTTTGGGTTCACCTCTGGATTATATGAACCCAGATATGACAGCGTTTGGTTTGGTCTTCCACAGCAGACCAAACAAAAACAAACAAAAGTATGAAGTAAATTTGGAGTAAAGTGGTTAGAAAGTCAAAGAATACTGTGTTTTTAGTAAAACAGCGCCCCCTAGTGAGTAAGATATTAACTACTAGCGTGAACTATGACATATAGAAGACAGATCTCCTTGAGTCGATTCATATGCACCCAAAAACTGTGATTTTGTTGATAAAGCGCCCCTAGTGGTTGGATAATATGCAACACACCTCTCCCCAAAACAATCCAGTTCTTCCTCACATTAAGGTCTACAGAGATCTAAAACTAAAAATGGATCCATGAAATAGTTCTTCAGTTATTGTGTTGACATGCAGAACCTGCGGCGACACTGATGATTCCATAATTCCATAATCTTTTCTGAGACGATTAGGCTGAAGAACATTTACCGAGCTGGCCTTAAAACTGAAACTGCTATTATTCTTTACAAGTTAAACATCCAAAGGTTTTTTTTTCTAATGGAGTCCCAAAACAAAAACAGAGTAGCAATTATTCAAACCGGTCCCTCCGCATTTCAACCCAGATGCTGCTTGTGATCAAAATGATTTCAATCCCATGTTTGTGTGAATATTTGTGCCCACACAGCAGATGTCGACCCAAACGGTTTATTTTTTACAATCCTGCCAGAACAAGTTGGAGAAGGAGAGGAGAGAAAATAGAGGAGGGGGAGGACGGGCATGAGAGGTTCATTCCTTCATTCCTCCTGTCAGAACCCGAGTTATGTTGTGTCATAATAATCCGACGCATAAACAGGATGTGATAAATCCTTTAACAGGGGGATGAAAGATAGGTGTTAAAGAAACTGGCACCAACAGAGAAGTGAAAGGAAGAGAGAGAATGGAAAATGGAGAATGGAGAGAGAATGGCGAGCCAGACATCGTAAACGTATCCTGTCACAGCCTGTATTCTAACCTTTTCAGGGAAGTTACGTTCGGGTTCTGTCCCAAAGTTTATGCAATCAATCTTCTATTATGGGAAATATACATAATAGATTTGCTGAATTCAAGAGTGACTCTCAAAGTTGATGTGTTGGAAGCAGGTAAAAGGGTTCTAACCGCCGCACACCGGATACACCTAACCGGACCTGAGGTTCTGGTTGGGTGTGCTCTGACCCAGGCATCAGGCCACTACAGATTGTCCCTTGCTAAAGTCACACAAACCCTCTGCTGTCCCATTTCCCTGCTTCCAACATCGACTTTATTTAAAAAAGTTCACATGCTGCCTCATAATCCCGCCCATTGACAGGTGCACTGGTGACAAGATAGTCTTATTCTGACTGCACCTGTCAGTGGTTGTACTCTTATGGCCTATCTGTGTGTGAATAGCCTATACACACATACAGACACACACCAGGAGGGGGTCAAACACTTTTTCACAGCACTCTAGTTAAACACATCTCGACTGAACCGTAAGACTGGAACAGAGACGGAATCATTCATTCTTTCATTATCCGTAACCGCTTATCCTGTTCAGTGTCACGGGGGCTGGAGCCTATCGCTGCTGACATTGGGCGTGAAGCGGGGTACATTCAAAATGAAATAAACAAAAAACGTCTTATGTGATTTTGTAATCGGTCCTTTTTGATCACGGGTCTCTGGTTTCAATCTGCCACAATTCATGTTTCGGGTTTCACTTCAGGAGCGTGTGTCTCAGCCGCACTTCCTGTCCACGGGGACTTTTTTTTTTTATGTCTCACCACTGTGGTTTACCACATGCGGTTTTGTGTGAAACCTTTATTTATTGTCTGTAGTTAATGTTTCCCACAAATGTTATGACATCCGCTAACAAGAGTCGGTGGGGGTTATGAGATCATCAGATTTTCGGGACATTTTCTGATGGGCTGGAGGAATAGTCTATATATAAACATATATATATACAGAACATATAGTTCTGTATATATATATGTTTTTTTTTTCATTTGATGTTATGAACATTAAAATTTCCAATAAAACCGAAAATAAATTCCCCGTTTCTAAAAGGCAACAGATGACTTTGACTTTTATTTTAACTTACTTTTAACAGTGAGGGTAAATAATTACGTTTGATGAAACTAGACAAGGAGTATCTTGTATATATATATATATATATATATATATATATATATAATCCGTCCTGTAGTTTTTTCCATAATCCTGCTCACAGAAAAACAAACAAAAAAACAACGAGTGAAAACATAACCTTTTTGGCAGCGCCAAAAAGCGGCAGCTTTGTTTTCGGTCGTGTTAAATCAGTCCAACTAAGATTAAACAGATTTAATCCTGTGGAAGTCTAAATTAGCTGAATGATTGACCTCCTGCTTCAGTCAGACACATTACGAGGGAAGGTGGTCCGGGTGCAGCAGAGCTGAGATGCAGGTGGAGATAGGTGGGGATGTTTTGACTGCTGTGTTGACATTTGACTTCATGCAGACATCCACCTCGCAGATTTACAAGCCGCTGATGTCTTTGCCATGTGTTCTTCCTGTTATGTCTGACCAAACACACACATACTGTATTCACTGGTGCAGATGGAGCAGATCATAATCTAATCTTCTGCTCTTTATATCTTCCTCTGATTTTTCTTCTTTGGGATAGCAGAGTATAAAGCATTGATATAAACCTTTTACATAAATATTGTTGCAATGAAAATCCTGCAAAACACGGCAGTTGAGCTCTGACTCCATTATTCCTGGAGATAAATGTCAGGCTGAGTGATTTATAGCGACACAGGAGGAGGTGACGATTGGACATGGTCACACTGCTCAGCACAGAAGCTTCCTCTGCAGGAAGTGATGAAACTCACCTGTTCACGTGTCCGTCAAACGGGCAGCGGCTCATAAAGACGAGTACAGTAGCAAAGACATCAGCAGTAAAAATGTCCACTCCCACTCCTCGCTCTGGAATCCAAACGTGTTCAAGCCGTTTAAAACCAACCTGTTGAGTCTGAGTTTTCTTTGTTTATTAGTAGATACAATAACAACATAAATCTAATTTATAACCTGGGGGGGGGGGGTAATGAGATCCAACTGTTTCCTTGTTTGTCCACAAGATTGTTCAAATAGTTTCCATCACATTTTATTTGAATCACAACTTCCCAGCTGTTGCAGGACGACAGTGTGACGTCAGAACGAAGCTAAACTCTGAGCTCTGACGCACATTAGGCTGTAGATGAATGCTGAGATCATGGCGATTGCAAAACCCAATGGCCCAATTTGTTCGGCGCCAACCACCCACCCTGGGTTGCCACAATCGGCAACAGCAAACAGATGAATGTTGGTTTGGAGGGAGCTCATATTCTGAATTCCAACCAAAATGAAACATCTGTAGAAGTTATTGATCATTAAACAACCAGGGCAAAAAGGGTTAAAATCCTTAAATTGTATCTAAAATTAGAAAAATAGTCTGCTAGTTTTCTTTGATGGACACAAAAATGTCGAGACTTTGAGTTGACTAGAAAACAAGACAAGACACTAAATATGAGAAAAAGACATTTGACAAACAAGTGAAACAAATTCAAATCGTAGCTAATAATAACCACATGTTAGGAAGGAATATTTTAAAACATAAATAAAAAAGACAAACCTCCCAAAGGGGACTTGACTTGATTCAAAACAGAGTTTCTTTACTTTGAAGAAAATTATTATTTGTCTCATTGACTGAAAATATATTTCTTTGTCCAATTCTACTTCAATCAGAAGATACAGAAAAGAAAGAGAAGATAAATGTTTATTTCAACCGATGATATGTGATAATTAGTTCCCTAGAAAGTCCTTGGTGCTCAGAAACATGGGGGAGATTGAGATCTGAGGGTCTCTGCTCTGGGCAAGAGCATGGAATATCCCAACTTTTGAGACTGGATACTGGTGGTGGTGGCTGATGATTCTGCTGAGGTTGATGAATCTCTCTACATTTCCTCTTGCTGTGTTCCAATCAACTAAAAGCCAGGAAATGATGCCCGACCAATCGGGAGAGGGTAAACTGACGGAGAGAAAATGTAAACAGAGAAACAGAAACTGGAGGAAAGGTGGAAAGACACTTAACAAGCTGACAAAACAACATGGCGGGGAGATAAACTCAGAGGTAAAACTATTTCTTTCCATGGCTTCCTGTTGAGCCCTCCTCTGTCTCACTCCTTCCTCTCTGTTTGTCCCCCTCCTCTGTCTCACTCCTTCCTCTCTGTTTGTCTCAGGTCCGACATCAGTTCATGTTATTCTGAGCACCTCGGTGAATATACCTAGAGATGAAATCAGACTATTTACATCGTACATTCTATAAGAAGCGTTCTATAAAAAGCTGCTCCAAGGAAGTCATCCATTTCCCGCTAGCTCATATCCTTTTCCAGTTTGTGATAGGTCACTTCCTGTTGATTCTGAGGGCAACTGGGACACGCTCAGCCTGGAACTGGTGTACGACAATCACGATAGCCTGTTCATTGTGGTAGGTGGTGTCCGAGGTGGTGCGCCGTTCCTCACATGTGTAGCACAAGGAAATGTTCAACGCAACACCATTTCAATAAATTTGCTGTGCACTGAATAGAACCTGGACAAGTTTAGGTAGCAAATGCCGATACACTAATCAGCCATATCAATATGCCTAATAAAGTGTTGTTCCCCCTTTGGTCACCAAAACAGCTCTCAACTACGCATTGACTCCACGAGACCTCTGAAGGTGTGCAGTGATATTTGGTACCAAGATGTTACAAGTAGGTCCTATTAGTCTTTTAGGTTGAAGGGCAGAGCCTCCATGGATTGGACAAACCCTAAATTGGCTTGGCCTTGAACCCACAAACCAGCACAGCTAGCTCACAGGTTCCGGTTCAAATCCAGCTCCGCCCTTGGTTTCCTTCCATGCAGAGTTCTCCCTGTGCTTGCATGGGTTCTCAACCAGGTACTCCGGCTTCCCTCTGCAGTCAAAATGCATGTAGTTTAGGTGCACTGGTGACTCTAAACAGCACGTAGGTGTGAATGTGAGGATCGACAGTCTACCTGGAGCTCATCCCACCACTGGGATAAGGTCCACCAAGATCCTCAACAGGATGAACGGTTAGGGAATACCATTGAAGGAGTGAACCTGGTCTTAAACGTTGTTTAGGTCCACACACGTCCACATGAATGACAGGATGCATCACACTGCCTCCCCCTGCTTGCCTTCTTCCCATAGTGCATCCTGGTGCCGTCTCTTCAGAGGCATTTAACACAAATGGCCTTCCACAGGACATAGAAGAAAATATACAATCCTGCTTTTGTACTGACCAATCTGATGACCTTCATGCAGTCAGTCACTATAAGTCTGGAGGGGGACTGACGCTTTCCGACTGTCATACGTCACTGAACATGTTACGTCCATCATGGCTTAAACATGATGGATGCAGGTGAAAAAGTGTTACTAAAGTTGAAGGAAATTCTGTTTGCATTTGACCCAACCCTGAGGGAGCAGTGGGCGGTCCTTTGCAGCGCCCAGGAGGGATATTGGGTTCAGAGTCTTATTCAAGGACCCTACTACATGTAGTCTAACTGGGAACCGGCTGCCTTCTGATTCTCCCATTGGGAGACGACCGCTCTACCCACAATTCTGGACTTGTGCCTTTTTCTCTCGACTACACAACACCTTCATAGGTTTAAGAGAAAAATTACATTTTAATTGACCCGGCAAATACATTTCTTTCTTTTTTTTCTTTTCTGTATTTCTTTCTGCCCAAACCTGCAGACTCGACATTAAACTTTGAGCCTCTAATGTCACGTCTTTGAGGATGATGGCAAAAAGGTGTGTTAAGTCAGCTAAGATCTAAAAATCAGTGCTGTGGCCATTTCTTTCATTTTTTTTCCTAGGGGGGAGTCTGGAATTGATCCAATAAGCCTGTGGTGCGTTCGGGTGCTGCTTTCTTCACGCCTCAGCTAGCCTCAGCTATGTGGCCCTGTCGGCCTCCACCTGAGCCCCACTGCAGTCACAGGCCTCCATCTCAAACTCACAGGATCGACCGCAGACCACTTGTGACTCCTGGTGCTCGCTTATGTTCATAAGGATGGATTTAAAAGTTTAACCCACTAGAAGGAGTGACTTAGCGTATTAATCTAAAGATTAAATGTGTATAGTGGCACCCGGTGAGTAATTGACAGCCATGAAATGAAAACTGGAAAATATATCTTCTCTTACATTAGAGCAAACATTCAATATTCAGCATTAAAATATATGCTAGGCTAAGAAGGGCATTCCAGATTTCCCTCTCCCCAGCAACACTCTCCTGCTCATCCTGAGAGAGATAAAGTGAGTAGCCCACCTGTAGGGATGGGCGTTGGGGTCGGTTGCAAAGCAGTATGGGTAGACAGCAATCCGTTTCCTCCAAAACGTTCCTAGAAACTTCTCTCTCTCTCTGAAAGCGTCCAAAAACCTTATCTTAGGAGATACTAAAGGAGCAATTCACCCAAAAGTTAAAAAAAGAAAAGAAAAAAGAAGAAGAAGAAGATTCAGTCGTTATTGTCTGAGTGTCAGGTGAGGTTTCTCAGTCCTGAAACATTTTGGGAGCTTCACAGAAAAACAGTGTTGCAGCCTTTTATCCTTTAATGTCCTCACCAAGAAAAATATATATATAATTTGATATAATTATAATTATTTCTTTGCAGATTTTATTTCCTCTGGGCATTTATTAAGCTAATATCTTAAACACTCTAAAGTTATCATAAAATTGGTAAAGCATGTTTTTAGAAAACCCTTATTAAACTGTCTTTGGTTGTATCATGTGACATAACTTGTCTTAGTAAGTCCTCACAAGCTTTAACATACCAAAAAAAAAAAAATCCTACTTATCAATAAGGATCTTTTCCATAGCCAGTGTTAATACCTCCTCCTCCTCCTCCTCCTTCCCCTTTGACCTGTGTCCCCCAGAGCTCCATCCTACCAACCTCTTCCTCAGTAAGAAATAGTGACTAGAAATCTGCTTTACCAAACACTTGAGCTGGACGTTAAAGGGTTTAAACAACTGAAGATGTTGACAACAACCAAAAACAAACTTAAAATGTCTGTAAACATCCCATGCAGCACAGTCCAAATGTCCGGGAACCTTGAGATCCCTTTATTTAAACCCTGTTTTCAGATGAAATCTGCTCTCTAGTATAGACGCCAGAAGCGTGAAAACATGCACGCAGGCACTGCTGCCTTGGAATCTTAAAGGCAATGAATGTGCTCCTTTAACTTGATGGACATCAAAACTTTAATAGGTTCTTCCCTGGCACCAGCCCAACACTCCCCCAGGCTTTCAAGAAAATCTATCAAGAGCTTTTTGCGTAATCCTCCTAACAAACGATTCATAAACCTCCTCGGCAAAGGTGATAAGAATAAGTAATCTCTGGCTGGCCCTAACTCCCTTCTCTTTCCTCATGCTGTGCTGATTTAGAAAGAAAAAAAACCCGATGACGTCTCCTCTCCTACTCCTCATGCGGCTGTAGTGTGGGAGAGAAACGCGGTTCACGCACTTTGACATGAGTTTGACCTCAGTCTGCTCCCCTCCTGCCGGGCGACTGTGCACCGCTGACATTCCTCAGCGTTAGTCAGTGTCTTTATTGTCACTCTTTGATCCAAAGTGACAACTCCATCACTGTCAATGATTGTCCACCAGAGCTCAGTCCAGGGGACAAGCTTCCAAAATCTAACTGGAGGGGCAGCGGGGAGGTGAATACTCCCGTCTGCATCACTTTTCCCCTGTTCAACCGGATTGATTTTGTTTCCCTTTACATGGAAGGAACAGACAGCAGCACAACAGCAACGTCTTTCACCTGCCAGCAGTCATAGAGGAACGTAAGGAACATTTAAGGACACAGACGGCTCTGCTGCTGGAGGAATCTGTGTGTTCTGAGGTGGACAGATCAAAACCTCCACTATAGCAACATAGCAATGACGGCAACATTTTTCAGTTGACTCATTCATTTTCTGTACCCACCTATCATCTGCAGGTTCATTAGGGGGCAGGAGCCTAACCCAGCTGACATTTGGTGACAAAGAAAGACAACCGATCACACTCACATTCAGACCTAAAGGCAATTTAGAGTCACCGGTTTCACCAATATTGCATGGTTTTGGACTGTTGGAGTCCACGGAACAAATACAAGAAAACATGCAAACTCCATACAGAAAACCCGCTGGTCCCCGGGTGGATTTGAAACCAGAACCTCAATGCATTGAGGCAACAGTGCTCCCCACGATGCTGCAGTTCTGCCCTGCTTATGTTTAAATGTGCCTAAAAAATGCAACAGGTAGGCTGTGGACGAGAAATTTGGTTTTATTATTTGCAGGGATCAGTGATAGAGTGAGAGAGAGAGAGAGAATGAGAGAGAGAATGAGGGAGAGAAGGGGAGGGAGAGAGAGAGAGAGAATGGGAGAGAGAGAGAGAGAGCACAAACTACGCAAACTGAAAAATATGTAGGGCACTTTACTGAGCGCTAATTTTAGTTTACATTTTTCTAACAGTGATTGATGTTGTTTACGTAGTCTGTGATTTGCCTGGGTGTGGCTGATGAAGTGCATATCAGGGCATCAAGCTGTGTCCTCTCAACCTCTTAAGCGCCGAAGAGCTTCCTGGTGAAGCTGCTTTCACTTTCTGTTGGAGCCTGTGTTCAAAAATTCCTTGAAGAAGCTGCTTATTACATGCTGCTACATGCTATTAACCGCTGCGAGGAAACGGTCGTAGTGTGGAGCTTGGAGAACGTGAGGGTGTTGTCGTCTCAGGTGCATCGAGTTCACGTCAGGACGAAGAAGTAGGTTTTCCAGAAAGAGCG
Organism: Lophius piscatorius; assembly: GCA_009660295.1. Lineage (NCBI taxonomy): Eukaryota > Metazoa > Chordata > Actinopteri > Lophiiformes > Lophiidae > Lophius > Lophius piscatorius. The sequence goes on along the minus strand of VRLP01001169.1, from coordinate 104,571 downwards.
CGGACATATGATCAACCTGAAATCCTGCAGTATTGGCTCATACAGAGGGAGTATTGCTGCAACGGTGGAGGCAACACGCCTGCTGCAACATGCTGATAAAGGTCACAGGTTCATCAAGCTACTGATTATATGTTTCCAAACTGAAGTTACAGATTTTACTTAAAAAAAAATACATCTGCATAATCATCACACTGTTGCACCGAATCTGTGACCGCCAGCCGGAATTTGGTCCCTCAGTATCTCCTCCACAGCTGCAGGACAGAATTTAGTCTACTTTCACGAGTGTTTTTGCAGTGGTCCGGAGTTTAATCTGCTTGTTTTCGCATTCTTAGGCAGATCCTAACATTTATTTACATTCATCTCTGACAGAAGTCACGGTGCATCCGCATAAGTAAGTTTTGCCTCGGGTGGGGCGGTGACAAAGTGGGTGAGATGTCAACTATACTCACCGTTTCTCCCTAACCCATCTATCTTTGACATGACAGCGTGTTTAAATGTGTTCTTTGAGCTGTGGTTAATCATTACAACAGCAGCAGACTCTCGCTTGTCTTCAACTCGTCTCAAATGAAGTCTATTTTATTATTTCGCATAATAATCTGAGGCAGAAACAGACTTTTTTCCTCAGTATGAAGTCTGTTGAGGGTAGAATTGAAAAATGACATCAGTGGGCTGCACCGTTGTAATTACCTCGCCCATCCAGATAAAACGGATTTGTTTATTTGTATTCAACAACCGCGATGGCGGCTTAATAGGAAAGTCAAATTACTGCAGATGATCAGAGGGGAATTAACGCAATTTACTTAAAAGAGATCCAGGATTCTACCTCTGTGTGTTTCCAGGCGTATTTGTAGAAAGAAAAGGGACAAATTTCCTGAAGTGATGTCATCTCAATCAGACCGCTGAAACCCAGCCGCCTCAGTAAGAGGCCTCCCATTACTAGATTTACTGGACCTCTGGGAAGTGTCGCCCTTCTTATCAGAGGTACATGTACGGTTGTTTCTTTACGGTTGTTACCAACTTTTTGACTGAAACGTCACGAAAAAAAGAAAAAGTTTGTTTCAGTGCCTAAATCTTAATCGATTCTTAAATGTAAAGTAGCCCAGTATGTATCAGCTAAAGCTGAAAGTTTTATCAGAAGATGGGCGTCTGATATTTAATCGGAGGAGTTTTTTCTGTTATTGTGATGCATTTAATGAAGAAACAGCTAATAATTACTAGCTAATAATAATAAATCTCATTTACTTCCATACTGGAGACAGGAGGAAGAAAGCCTTGTCGGTACGGCTGACTGGTTTTACTCTGACTAACATTATGACGGAAACATAAAGTTATCAGTGAGGCCCTGTCGTGGGCTACGCTTATGGGAATTTTTCAACTTCATCGGAAGTAACGTTAGAGTAGAAACTGCTCACCACATGCTTTTGTTCTGAAAATCCCAGATCCACGGATGGTCAGGGACTTTCATAGAGATCTACTTCCTCTTCAATTTCCTTTGTTTACTGTTGCATAAGACTTGAAGTCGTTGTTCTGATCCAGTTTTGTTGTTGTAAGCGGATATTGCCTGGAAACCTCACAGTTTCCAGGCAATATACGTGTGACTCAAATGTAAAAGTTTAAAGATGTAAAAGCATCTTTAAACTACAGATTTTATGAAAGAAAAATTTCTTTGCAGACGACACTTTATGATAAAAAGCTTTATGGATTTTCTGGCAGAAATCCCTGAGGGGTAAGAGAGGAGATTGTACAGCAAGGTGTTTCCTGGTGGTAGTGATTGAGGACTTTGTCAAGACTGATGAATGATGAGTTTTCGTTTGGTGCCTAAAGCATCTTTGGGTCTCTTGAAGGGCGCTATATAAATGCAAGCTATATAAATTCTTCTTTGTTGATGCCAGGGAAACTTAAATGATTAACTCTGGGTGAGGTCCAGTCGTCGGGGACTTCACAGAGGTAGAAAATGTACGAAAGTCCCCTAGCATGCAGCGCGGATATGACCGTGTGTTTCAAGCTGAACGAAAAAGAAACAAGAACTAGTCTTACGAAATTGTCTTTTCCTGGTATCTCCTCTGTCGACGAAACTATTGGTCATCTCAGATCACTGTAAAATGCACCAGATGATGAATCACACGATTCATTGAGAAGGACTACTGAATCCCATAAACCCCCGACCTCTGCCTCACTTTGGACTTTTCTTGATCAGTATTCTACGCCAGGTCGGTCGTCACAGATGAGTTCAAAGTGATTGTAGTTTACAGGCCGGTTCATCTCGTAAAGATCGCTTAAGGGTCCTAAATCAGGCTAAGCAGAGGGCCTTGATACCAGGCCCGGTCCAGGATTTTTTAGTAGTGAAAAGATGTACAAAAGAAACAAGAAGTCCGTGTTGTGCGGATTTGCAGTCATGTTGCATGGAAACATTCTCCACTATAACATGAAGGTGAGAATTCTTTCATTTGAGCGGCAATACAAAGACCTCTCAGTGTCCTGAAGAAATACAGCTCACTTCTATGCCTTCTTCATCAGAAGTCCTGAAGACTTCCTTTTAAAGGAAGACTGTGACTACATCACACCGCCAGTCTTAATGCTCAGTTCTGATTGTTTCTTGGATCGGATATATTGGGTATCTGCTCACATTACAATCAAAATGGAGTCCGTATCAGGCTCTTGTATGAACAGTTCACGGCCCTAAACTGATGATGATCAGGTTACATACAAACAGCAGCGTCACATATAACATCATACCCACTGACAGGTGAGGGGAATAAATGGATTTATCTTGTTATGGTGGTACCAGTCAGTGGGTGGGATATAATGGGTTGGTGAAAATTTGGTTGATGTTTTAGAAGCAGAAAAAATGGGTAAGCAATCAGGGCAGGTTGGGACCATTCAGAGAGACCCCCAGACGACTCCTGTTAACTCAAGACAACACATACAGTGGTTCTGTCGGCATTAGAACTGGGCTACAGAGCAATGAGAGACGGTTGGTTTGTTCTGATGAATCCCATTTTGTTCCCATCATGTGGGTGGATTGGCAGCTTGTGCATTTCTCGCCAGGGAAAGATGGCTGCACCATGGGTAGACTGTCAGCCAGGCAATGTGATGTGATGCGTTGGGCGAAGTTCTGCAGGGAAGCCTTGGGTCCTGCCATTCATGTGGATGTTACTTCGACACGTAACACCTACTTGTGTTTGGGGATTGTTTGAGGGATACAACAACAACAAGTTCAGGGTGGTGACTTGGCCTGCAAATACTCCAGATCTCAGTCCAGTCGAGAATCTGTGGGATTTGCTGGAAAACTAGTCTGATCCACTGAGGCCTCACTGCTGCTAACGTCTTGGTGCCAGAAACCCTGTTGTTGGTTGTGAGCCACAATATTAGGCAGGTGGTTACAATGTTCTGGCTGATGGATGTACATTCCAGCTCGGTCCAGGGGGGATAGTGTAGTGCTGATGGCATTCTCTGTTGACCTGCTGACTCTGCAGAAAGCTTGGCTTCAGGAAACGGTGAAGCGTGACACTGAGAGCTTTAGCACTTTGAGATTTGATCCAAATGTAAAGTGCATTAAAATTAAATGTATTATTATTTATTATTATAAGCGTGCATCACACCGATTACAGATATTAAAGCAGCGATGTCGTAACGCCGCTGCTTCTCATCACCGCCTGTTTATTACACTCTCCAAAGTTCAAAGTTCAAAAGTTCCGCTGGGTTTACCCGCAAGTTCCCCCAGCAGTCACTTTATAGATTCAAGGTTAAACAGAAACGGTTCAGTCACTCCGGTGGATCAACAAAGAAACTAAAACAGGAAACTAGTTCCAGGATAACAGGCTAATCCAGTTTCTGGTGAGCCGTGATTCCAAACCTGACAGCGTGGAGTTTTTTTCTGACCACAGATCAGCTGGCTAGAATGATTAACAGAACAGTATCTGTCACTAGTTGAAATGTATCTGCACTCTGGAGAAAACTGGAATTTTCACACCAGGAAATGCATCTATTTACATTCAAGCTCTCAAGCTGTTTTTGGAATAATGACAGGAGTAACATTGTTCCAGAGAAGAAACGGAGAAAGGCTCTTGAAAAAATATCAAAGCTGAGGCAGGAGAAAAACTGTCGCTGTTTTTTCCTCTGCCCTCAACCCTGATATCGTTGGGCCATGACCTTCCATCCACCCTTGGGTCAGATCACGAAATAGTCCATAATAATGAAACTGAAACCATCCGACTGGAGGGGGTGTAGCCATAGGGATTTTACAAACACAAAGAAGTTCACCGTCATTTACAGATTTTCTAAGAAAATTACCGAACATATCAGTCCCATCTGGATGTTTCTCCACCCCAATTGAAAATGTGCTGTTGTTATTCCCAACATGGTAATAAGTGTCGCTACTATCATACGTTATTTGTATGGCAGCTTTGAAACTTCAAAGGCAGCTCTGAATTCAATGCGACAAACGCTTCGCATGAAGAATACATAGAATATAAAACAGTGGTAGAATAAAAGACACTTTGCAGAAATATTTCATCATATATTATGACTTCCAAATGCTTCTATAAGTTATAAAGACAAATGTTTACAAATCTTTCCATCTTATTTTGATTGATTTTTAAGTGTTCTGTACTTAATGCTATTATTATTCACATAGTTTTTTTTTAGTTGACGGGCCAAAAAGAGATTAGATTAGATTATTTTTTTTCAAAATGAGTGTTCATATAGTGGATTTAAAGACGTACGGTGGACAAAAGCAGTTAATTATGATTCACTGCAACATCGTCCATCAGCTGTATTAGCAGGTGAGCTGCTGCCTCACGCGAAGGAATTACGTTTGTGGGGGTCTTTGTAGTTGGAAAATGGAGTGTGAGATGGGCAGGTGTGGTTTCAGTCCATCATGGTGAAGAGAGAACTCAGTCGTGAGGCAAAGTTCATAACTTATAAGAGTAGAGCTGCTGCTCCTTCACATCAAAAGGAGCCGGTTGAGTCGCTTTGGGTGGACCCAGGATTCGCTGGAGGGATTACATTTCTATTCTGGCCCAGGATCGCCTCGGGATCACCCGGGATGAGCCGCAGAGGGTTCATGAGGAGAGGGACGTTTGAAATATCCTGCTTATCCTACTGCCGCAGCTACCTGAACACAAAAACGTGGACGAAGGTGAATGGATGGATCACCAGCATATGAAGACCACCATGGTCACGGTCATGTCACAGAATCTGACATGACCAGATCAAGTTCAAGGAAAAGTTTTATTGAGGTTTATTCATTCACACAACAACATTGTCTTATTGACCCGGAAAGACAAACGAAGAAACGAGGTTCCAGGATGTGGTTTTTTGAAAACAATATCATGTCTTCTTCCTTGTCTTTCGGCCATTTCTTTTGTAGGTCGCCAGACTTGGTCATCTGTTTCTGTCCATAGTTACCACCAGTATCCTGCTGGCTAGCAGTACCAGTTAACCCGAGCCCCAACGGATCCGGTTTGGAAATCAGGTTCTACATGTAGATTTGTCGTAGGTTTTGCCATTCCTGACGCAACCCTCCCCATTTTTTCAGGCTTCAGGGTGGCAATAGAAGTACACTGGATTGGGACTCTTTCGTGCCTACCATCGAAAGAGTCCCATCATGTAATGATGGGTTAGTTACGATCATCGTGTAATGACTGGTTGGTTACCATCATCATGGAATGACGGGTTGGTTACCATCATCGTGTAATGGCGGGTTAGTTACCATCATCATGGAATGACGGGTTGGTTACCATCATCATGGAGTGACGGGTTGGTTACCATCATCATGGAATGACAGGTTGGTTACCATCATCATGGAGTGACGGGTTGGCTACCATCATCATGGAATGACGGGTTGGTTACCATCATCGTGTAATGGTGGGTTGGTTACCATCATCATGGAGTGACGGGTTGGTTACCATCATCATGGAGTGACGGGTTGGTGACCATCATCATGGAGTGACGGGTTGGTTACCATCATCATGGAGTGACGGGTTGGTGACCATCATCATGGAATGACGGGTTGGTTACCATCATCATGGAATGACGGGTTGGTTGCATCACCAACTAATGGCCTGGCATTCATACTACATTGTTTTGCATTTTTTTACAACGTCATCATATCTATGTTTTTAAAGTGCAAAGGAATCGTTGTCGTGTAAAACAGCAGGCCCTGAATCTGACATGTTCAAAACCCAGATGACTTTTTTTTAGAGTCTGTTCTATCACTTTCATTTCATAATAAAATATGAGAAACAGGAATATTGCTTTTCACACAGTTCAAACTGGAAATTAAAGCATTGCTGTCATTCAAACACAGCTGAGTAGCGTTCCATTAAATAAACACAAAACTATTCACTTCCTATATTTATCCTCTTCATACATTGGACCATCAAATTCAACATTTCCTGCCTGTATTACTGAAAATGAGAGCATTGCAAAATAAATGCACAAATCCACAAAACAGCAAAAATTCAGCAAAGAAATTCACCGGATCTGCATTTTCTGTCGCCACTTATCCTGTAAAACACCCAAGAAAACATTTAAAATGACTCGTGTTAATAAAACTCTAAAAGTAAGAATGCTTCTGCTGCTCTACATAAACACAAAATACCTCGACAGCGGGGATAACACTTCGTTTTTTTAGTTATTGAGATATTCAGAGTGATCCAAAAGTGCTGGATAACCTGAACAACAATGTTTTTTGTAGATTATGTAGATAAAGCGGGTATAGTTTTCTTCGTGCACTCCGGTAGCTATAACATTAAAACCAACATACTGTGCAGGTATCATCTCTGTGATGCCCCGTTTGATCTGACGCCTTTCTATCAGAACCCGAATTAAAGGTCTCAGCAATTTGTGTCATAGTAGCTATTCTATTGGACCTCAAAACACAGGCTAGCCTTCATCCTCACATGCTCGAGTGTCTCCATGATACCATCACCGGTTCACCAGTTGACCTTACTTAGAGCACGGACGTAGGTACTAACCACTGCACACTTGGAATGTCCAGTAGTTCTGGCGATATTCTGACCCAGTTGTCTAAACATCCCAATTTGGCCCCATGTCAAAGTTTCTCAGGTCCTTACAGTTTCCTATTCTTCTTGCATATGAACTTCAAGGACGAAACATTCACTCACCGCCAAATATATCCCACCCCCACAAATGTGCCATTTGAAAAAAAAAGAGATTTTACTCTGGCTTCAGCTGTGAGTGGTTATAATGTTATGGCTGGTTGCCATATAAAAGTTTTATAGAAATGAAGCTGAAAATAATGTAGGGTTGACCCAAAATAAGCCCAATCTGTTGAGGCAGTTTTTTTTTAGCATGCGTCATATATAAGCTATGCTACGCTAACTGTAGCATAGTTACCTGAACTATAGTCTCGTTTTTTTGTGTTCTTCTACTGGCAGCTAAATGCATCTTTTGGTTTTAACCGGGTCTAAGATGTTATTTTAATCCTCACTCCTGGCTGCACATGGCCAAGAAGGAGAAATTTTTCCAGATGTGTTAGAACAATGAACGGCCTCATTTCGGGAATGCTCTACTGTCATATAGTTGAAAAGGTGTTCCTGTCTTTATAGAGGTAAGGCGGGAAACACCTGTCGCTTTCGACAATACTGGATGTGAGTCATTTCTGTCGCGCATGGTCTGCACGACTCTTTCAGAACAAAGCAGGAGTTCCCTTTGAAGCAGGAGGTTGAGGTAGAAAACCCATGAGCTGCGAAAAAACCCGCAAGTCATTCCTCCAGCTCTTGTGATCCTCATCACTTCCTTCAGGCATGTGATAGAGCGCCCTGCTTTGATGACCGGTGCAGATTGTTTATGTCCCGAAAGAGAAACTGTCACAGGCGTTGATGTCACGATTGAGGTTTGCTCTGAATTCTATAAAATGATTAAATAAAATAAGAATAAGTGGTCATAATACCGCAGATGAAAACCAGCCCTGTTTGAGTGCTGTTGGGGTTCAATGTGAACTCAATTTTTTTATTTTTGGCCCCCACTGTGGTTGAGTTTGACACCCTTTGATAGAGCAACGGTCCATCTGACGGTTTCAGAGATCTGAGGGAACCTGAAAAGACTTTTAAAATCGTGGCGGTAACATGATGGTGAAACCAGCAGCTCATCTGGATTCCTCTGATATGATACTGAGATTCTTGGGCGACTTTGCTGAATCGCAACTGGAGATTGGACAGGCGATGGAGTCTCAGCCTGTCACTCATCCAGTCTCTACTTTCTCTTTCCCTGCAGTGTTGAGCAGGTATTTCCTCACTCATTACCAGCCTCAGTGGGATGTTCCTCCCCCTCCTACTCCTCCTCCTCCTCCTCCTCCTCCTCCTCCTCGCCGACTCTGCGGTTTGTTGCTGGACTGCAGAGTGTCACCTCTCATTTGTCTCGGGAAACAATGGCACTGTTACACAACCACATTCCTCACATACCACTGCTGCTCAGGGTCGGGTCAAACACAACATCTAATTTCACTACGCCGTTCCTTATAAAAACCACATGTGGTGACAAATTATACATTTAAGGTTACGTTTTGTCACATCCGTAATAAAACCCTCAGCAACCTTACGCTCAGACGTATTCCGCTGGATCTAAATACGTCTATTCCTGCGCTGAAGTAAGTGTGTCCTTGTTGTGCATTATGTTGTATCCTATCAGACCTCCATGCTGATTGGTTCTGAATCAGAGCCAGGAGGCAGTCAAAGTAATTCAGCCGAAAAAAACTTCATCCGTTTCCTGCTGGATCTCAGTCAAGACACACAAACACACCTCCACGCACACACACACGCACACACATTTACACACACTCACACACACACACACACACACACACACACTCACACACACACAAACATACACAATTACACACACTCACACACACACATTCACACACACCCTCTCACACACTCACAGACACACACACATGTACACGCACCCTCTCACACACACACACACAAACACTCACACACGTACACGCACCCTCTCACACACACATTTACACACGTACACACTCACACACACACACACGTACACACACCCTCTCACACACACACACACATTCACACACTTACACACACACACATTCACACACGTAAACTTACCCTCTCACACACATACACACGTACACACACTCACACACACACACATTCACACACGTACACACACCCTCTCACACACACACACACAATGATATGCTTCACTGGTTGCGACAGTTGGGACTAAAGCTCAGTGAGGCTGAAAAGCAGAGTAAAACTGCGCCTGTGATTCATAAATCCAACAACACCAATCACCTGTCAATCAACGCAGCTGTCAATCAGCCAAGATGTGAATAATTCCGATTGTAGAGGCTTTTTTTTGCCGTCTTTCTGGAGCTCTTACCTGTTCCAACTGTTTCAGGCCCGTCTGGTGTTTGTAAGAACCGTCGATGGACGGTTCTTACAAACACGCTTCTGTGGCTGAAACAGGGAAATGATGACAAGCATGTGAACGTTTTACACAGAGTAAGTCAGAAATAAAACAGCACAGACAAACACATGTTTGCTCCGCAGTCTTATTTAGAGAAAGCAGGTTCTACATACGATTACAAACACGCCACACGGCAGGGACAAACGGCGGTTATTCAAGTTACGCCTGTTCATTTCATTGTTAATTGCATATATGAGAAAAAGAAACTTAAAACTTTAGAAATATCATAATGCACCTATTCTGCAGGTATGAGTTTGAAAGAAAAACATTATTTTATGAGTTATGCCAGAGAAACCGTCACCTGAGACCAATCTAGTCCAATTTAGACAAATCTAAACTCAACTTGTTACCAAGACATCTTTGGCTGAACCCAGCATGAAGTTCCTGCACCGGCCATGGCTGGGTTTGGACCAGTTTGGGCCGTTTTCCCTACAACATACGGGCAGCATTCACTGAGGCAGACTGGTTTCCTCCATGTGTCTTCCTCCTGATGATGAAGGGCATTTAAATACAAGTCTGAGCTGGACCCAGCGTCTAGAAAATCTATTGTAAATCAAAGCGGAAGTCGGTGAAGGGAGGCATAAAAACATAATATAGGGTCTCTCTTTCTGCTTCTGCTTCTGCTGTCTGGCTGCTGCATTCTGTAGAAACTGTAGTTTATGTCGATTATGTTGATTATTGACATGTGGAAAGGAACAATAGTCTAAATGCGAAGAGATAAAAGCATTGTACGATTTCTCGCTTCGCTTAAAATCTGAGTCATTCGGTCATGTTACCAAGATAAAAAACCTTATTCAACATTGTGAGTAGAACAAATGATACATAATACTGAGCAAGTAGTTGCTGATTATTGATCCATGCATCAGATTCTACTTCAATCAAGGTTTTAAATTGCTTTAGTAGCTTCTCTTAGACCGCTGTGACAGCGGACGTCAATGTGCGCGATTATCTATCGGTGGACAAAACTGCAATTAATAAATACCTGCCAGCATGGCGGTTCTTGTCTTCCGTTGGCGCCCACAACGCCAACACAATCCAAAAGTTTCCAATTGGCAGATTTAATATTGACGGTGTCTGTTTAGCAAAACTGAAAGCTATAACGGCTCATAAAGGTGCTTTCTTTTATGACAGAAAGTTAAACAAAAGGAAACCAAAGCAAAGTTCTTTCATGTTCAGTGTGACGATGGTGCCACATGTCACCTGTCACCGGTCACCTGTGCACATGCTAAACAAACCTCCACTTTCATTTCCTCGCTTACTGGAAGAAGTCCAGCGGGTTATCTGAGAGAGAAGGTGGAGGGAGGCAATTCTAAGAAACGGAGACAGAAAGTCAGGAAACCCTTTTGCCAATCAGTTGAGCTCAAATCTTCAGGCAAGACATTTCAAAAACAATGATGTGATGTTTTTTATATCATTTTACGATAATACGATGAACAACAATGCAAATGTAAGTCCAACTTTATATTGGCCTTTGCTATTTTAAATTCAGTAGAAAACTTCAAACAACAGATGTGATCACATTCACTGTCAGCGGCGAGATTGGATGTGGAATGACAGGAGAAAATATTGAGCCCTGAAAACTGCCTCCTTTTTTTTACAGCAGTGCCGCCAGATGCTGGAGCCCCCCATCTTATGTATTATTATTATTATTATTATTATCTCTAAAGCTGAGCCAGCCTCCATAAAAAGAAATCTTCAATTTCATCTCTGTGCATCTGTGAGCTCAGTCTCTCAGAAAAACGTTCAGAAACTTCTCGGATTTGAAGGTGATGACTCTGGTCCTTGCAGGAAACCCGAGATAAATTAAAAAAATTCATTTTAGGTACAAGTACCTACCTTCTGCAATCCCTAGAACATCTTGTGGTGCTGGATTATCTCACAGAGCTGAGAGATGGAGAAGGTGACTTCAAGATGGAGGTTTGATCCGTGGAGGAGCTGGAGACGGCTGATGCTGAACTAAGAGACGATCCGCTTCACTCTCTCAGACAACATAGAGCTCTTATAAATTAAAATGGAACGGGACTAAAGAAGGCGCCGAAGGAGCTTCAATGCTAGCCTTCATTAGTGATTTTCTGAAAACCGAGCTGGGATTCGACTCCGTAACAGATCTAAAAATCCAGCGTGTGCACCGATCCCTCGGGGGAAAAAAGGAAGAAGAAGAGATGGAGTTGGATCGAATGTTTGAAATAAGAAATTGTGATTTGGAGTGTTGTTGTTGTTGTTGTGTTGTTGTCAGGGTCGATGAAACGGCTCTAAATCATCCAGAACCAGGACCAGATTGCAAAGTGCAAAGTTAGATTATGTTTCTGACAAAGCAGCTTGACACAGATAAAGGATCCGACATAAAAGCAGAGCAGAAATGTTGTTTTGAACTAATTCTATCCTGACCTCCGGGGTTCGCAGTAGTGGAGTGAGCGAAGCTAAACGCGCGACTGAAGCGAAGCAGATGATGAATTATTCCGCAGCAGCTCCATTTCAGATTTATCAACTGGAGATGTTTAAATGGAAGTAATGTAAACTCTTGTCAGAGAGTGACACGCTGCGAGCGTGTGCACTATTTGGATTTTGACCCACTTTCGTTTTAGTCCAGACAGGGAATCAGAGTTACAACTGAGATGATACGAGTGATAGCACAATTATGATGTCCTTAAAGTTACTGCTATTAACAGCAGCCGACTGGCTCACATGTCCAATGTCCTCAAGGGTACTTGCAGGGCTGGTCCGGAGCCAGCGCCTAATTTAGAACTGGTTCTTTTCATTTCCTTGGCCAAAGAACAAGAGAAAGCCTTCTTCCAGGAACTCCGGTTCCAGAGTGGAACCAAAAGCCTGCTGGTCTACAAATGAGAACCAGTAACCTCATTGGCTGGAGCCAGGGTTATTGCTACTACCCAAAACTCTGTGACCGCTATTCTTAAAACTCAATGACCAGTATGACCAAAGGCCCATTTATGTATTTGTGCTCCAAAGTGTCCAATCCAAACATGGCATGAAAACTGTCCACAGAGTGTCTGTGGACGGTCTGTGGACAGTCTGTGGACAGTGTCTGGACAGTCTCTGGGACATAACAGCGGGGCTCTAGTTCAACTATGATGTAATGACCCAGGTTCTAGTGTCTCTGTGACGTGATAACAGGACCCTAATTTACCTGTGAGGTAATGACGTGGCTCTAGTGCCTGTCTTTAAGCCCGGGCCCAGAAACAGAACCTGATTCACTTCGGATGAAAGGAGAAAGTTTGCACTCAATGTTAAAAACAGGTTAAGATCCAGACGGAGCCTTTTCCATCCATCCCCTCATCCAACCCTTCATCCATCTGTCCATCCATCCATCCATCCATCCATCCATCCATCATCCATCCATTCATTCCTTCATCCATCCATCCAACCATCCATTCATTCCTTCATCCATCAATCCATCCATTCATCCATCCATCCATCCATTCATTCATCCATCCATTCATTCATTCCTTCATCCATCCATCCATCATCCATCCATTCATTCCTTCATCCATCCATCCAACCATCCATTCATTCCTTCATCCATCCATCCATTCATTCCTTCATCCATCCATCCATCCAACATCCCTTCATCCCTTCATCCATCCATCCATTCATTCCTTCATCCAACATTCCATTAATTCCTTCATCCATCCATCCATCCATCCATTCCTTCATCCATCCAACCATCCATTCATTCCTTCATCCATCCATCCATCCAACAATCCATTCATTCCTTCATCCATCCGTCCACCCATCCATCCATCCATTCATTCCTTCATCCATCCGTCCATTCTCATTTTGTCTGTATTTGTTGATGTTGCCTTAAAGTTGACACATGCAGACTAAACAGAAGAAATGGTTCTGGAATAATTGGAGACAGTGTGGTCATCATGTAAGGGAGAAACTCCGTAAATTTTCTCCTGACCCACGGAGAGTTCAGCGCCGCCTCTGCTTTTCTCTGTTATTGAAGTGACATCATCACAACTTCCTCTACTGCTCCCGTCATTGCTGATGTCCCAACTTTGGACAGACGACAACGGAAACCCATCAACATCAACTCGTACGACGTACAGATTCCGTACGGGAATCCAAGGATTCATCATCGGGGGTTTTTTGTGGGATACTAATTAAGTTGTAAACAACTTATAAATTATTACTAAAAAATGATATTAAACTATTACAAGCAACTTTTGATATATGATTAAACAACCAATGCAGTTGACTATTTGGCAAGCAACAGGTCAAAGTTGCCTTCTTTATCTGAGTTATTGAGGAGTTATAAAGTGATCAAAACTTGCATTATAAACGTATAAACCCTTTATGAGGCTTATATTATTGTAATGTCTGGAAAATACAGACGTCACCTGCGTTGTCAACAGAACAAAAAGAATGTTTGTGAAGTGATGGCCTCGTCGATATAGTGGTTAACTTTTACGACTAAATTTCGCTACTTTCAGTACATCAATTTCATAAATGTGAGCTTTTGAGGATTTTCTAGAATATCGGACAAACCCAAGTCTTATCTTTTTGTTGTGAACTGTCTCCTGAGGTATTTGGATCTTTTTTTTACGTGTTCTCACCGGCTACAATCTCGCCGTCTCGTCGCCGTTTCCTGCTTTATTGGAGCCTTTCTAAGTGAAAACAGCTGCAGCTGCTGCTGAAACCGGCCTAATGAGGGAGGATTTGTTGGTCATAAAAGCTAAGCGGTTAAGTCAACGTGGCTCGGAGAGATAATCCTCTTCTGGATTATCACATTAAACACACATAATGTATCGATTTGTAAAACTTTAAACACGTGTGTACCTTGTTAGGTTAAACGGATGGTTTAATACAACGTACGCTGTTTGAAACACAATCCTTAAAGCCGATGAGGATATTTTTATTTATTTACTATAATTTGTCTCCATCAAAGAGGAAATGTAACAAGGACTTGAGATATTTACAGAAGCTCGTGAGATGGTTCTCATATGGCAGGAAACTTTCTTGAGTGAATCAGGAGAAAGAGGTGGATTCAGGAATTTTTATTCATTTTTTCAAAAACTGCTTGACCGATTATTCTAACTCTCTCATTCTGACGGAAGCCATTCTTATAAATGATGAATATTACTTGTTCGGTTCGGGTTTAACTTAATCAAAAGGTACTTTCATCAAGAATCCTCAAAGAAGCAATTACCAAAAATAAATAAAAGTAATCAGAAGCCAACTTTACGCAGGAATCATGCAAGAAACTGCAACGAAGACCCCTCTCTTTGTCCTTGTTTGTTTACACTAAACAAAAGGACATAGACATCAAAGACCCCTCTCTTTGTCCTTGTTTGTTTACACTAAACAAAAGGACAAAGACATCAAAGACCCCTCTCTTTGTCCTTGTTTGTTTACACTAAACAAAAGGACAAAGACATCAAAGACCCCTCTCTTTGTCCTTGTTTGTTTACACTAAACAAAAGGAAAAAGGACGTCTTGTGTTTCTTTAAATTCAAAGGACATCAAAGACCCATCTCTAGAACACTTCTGTTTGTTTACGTTGAGAGTGACATCAAAGCCCCTTATCTAGAATTGTTTTGTTTCTTTAAATTCAAAGAACATCAAAGACCCATCTCACGATCTCTTTTGTTTGTTAAAGATGAAAGAAAATCAAAGGTCCTTCTGTACTTGACCGTATTTATAATAAACAGTGAAACAAAGACAATTATCTGCCAGTTTTTTTGTTTATTTCTGCTGAAAGAAAATCCAAGACTCTTCTTTAGTACCCTTTTGTTTGTTTACTCTGAACAGAACATCAAAGATGCTTCTCTAGCACACTTTGGCTTATGGTGAAAAGGATCATCAAAGACCCTCCTTTTGTACACTTTTGTTTACACTGGAAATAACATCAAAGACACTTCTCTACCACAGCTTTGCTTGTTTACACTGGTCAGAACATCAAAGACACTTCTCTACCACAGCTTTGCTTGTTTACACTGGTCAGAACATCAAAGACCCTTCTCTACTACACCTTTGCTGATTTACACTGGTCAGGACATCAAAGACACTTCTCTACCACACCTTTACTCGTTTACACTGCACAGAACATCAAAGACACTTCTCTACCACACCTTTACTCGTTTACACTGGACAGAACATCAAAGACACTTCTCTACTACACTTTGCTTGTTTACACTGGACAAAATAAGGGAGCGATGCTCCAAAGTGTGATTTTAAATTTTGAGATAGTGTTCCTCAAGAAAAAGCATTAGGTACACGGCGCCATCTGTGTCTCGTTTGGCGTTTTCTACTTGCGTTGAGCGTCATTTTTCTAAACAAAGGGTTAACATTGCAACAAAGCTCCGTCATTTACTTTCTCCACTACTTGTCTTTGATCTCATAGCCCCCCCACTGGAACAACTTTGACTGTGTGAGGCTCTGAACATCTTTAATTCTCTGTCAACACACTCCATGATGTTTGGCTGGACTCGAAGACAGTGGACGGTGTGTATTTGTTAGGAAATGACTCCACCTAGTGTTCAGGAAGAGAATAACGAGGCCCATACCTCCTTTACGTGCAGAGGTAACTGGAAGGTTTCAAATATCTGAAATAATATAGGTACTTATTTGTCTCTCATGTGGAATGAGTGTGTGTTGACATTCACACTCATTTCACACTCATACACATACAACACGTAAATATTCTCTCACTTTTGACTCATTTACTTCAGAGAAACTTTATAAACTTTTCAAACACTCCCTCTTACATGTTGTATGTCAGCAGAGGTTATATGTTAATCCTCTGATGCATGTATTCATATCTAAATGATCTCGATTTTACCAAAAGGTAATTATATATAATTCAAACATTTTATGTTTGGTTTTGATTATAAGGGCTTTTACTTTGAAAGGACAAACACACGTGATATATATTCATACAAATGTTTAAATATGGAGTTATGCAATTCACCAAGCATGATTTCAATTTGTTAAGTTTTGATTTTCATAAAACAATGTTTGAGGGAAAAATCAGATTTTCTGCCACTTTACAAAAATTTTAATTTACCAACAACCCCCCTTTAATAACTTTCTTAGATTCAAATATTTCAATTAATAAAGGAATTTTCAGTGTTAGAACTCATTGAATAACCCTTTGCAATAGAGGGATAAGTTCTTTAATAATTTAATGTTAAATACATAATTTCCATTTTTTCCCTTTGATGGTGATGGATTTGCTGCAGAGAAGAGAAGAAATGGTTATAAGTGGTCCCCAAAGACGTCATAGGACAGCTGTCACGTCTCTCACGTGTATTAATGTCATCATTTATTTTATTTTACAAGGGTCACTTTTCCTTCATTACTTTATTTCATTTTTGAAAAAAAATTTGATGGTAATATAATTCGTTTTTTTTTTACATTTTTGTATTTTGTGTTGCTTTTAATATGCATTATTTGCTGCTGTAATTCTAATTTTTCATTACCCACAAATCACTCTGCCATGCTTCAAATGGGAATAAAAAAGAAAACGTGATTTCTCCTTTTGATTAATCCATCCACTTTAATCACGGGGGCAGGACGGGGGATTATTACCACATTGACAAAACAATAGAGAAATGGGAAAAGTATGAGAATAAAGTTGTAATATCATGACTGGGAAGTTAAGATAAGATAAGACCAACTGTATTGCCTTGCCTTACAGCCAGGCATTGGTACAGTATCGCAATATATTAATATTAGGGTTTTGTGAGCTCAGTCTGTGAAGAGAGTGAATTCTCTGAGCCGGCCCACAGATCCTCCACATAGGTGGTCCATTTCAGGTTGTTATTTATGTGTATTGCCAGGTACTTGCAGGAGCTCACCTGTTCAATCACACTGTTGTCGACGACTACAGGGTCATGGGATCTTACTTCCCTGAGATCAAATATTATCTCTTTGTTTTGTTGACATTCAAAATGAGGGGAAGGTTGAAAAATGGACAATACTCTTGTAAGAATACAAATTTTATTAATGTTACATTAATAATGTCTTTATAATGACTTTCTTTCCTTTTTTTTTCTTTAATTGGACCCAATAATACATCATGCAAGATATCATCTATTATCAAACATGGCGGTATGGTTTCACGCTAAGAAAGAGGACCGCAGCTGAGATGTTTGCTTTGAGAGTGCTGATGCAGCAGAACAGAGAAGGTCAGGAGGAGCGGCTTTGTGGGTTTGTGGATTTAGAGAAAGCGCGTGACAGTGGCGAGGGAGGATGGCGGAATTGCATCAGGAAGTCTGGAGTCACAGAGAAGTATAATAATAATATTTTCTTCATTTATCACACAGTACACAGTACATCCTGTACAACCTCGTGAAATGTATCCGTGACGCCCCTGTGAAGCATCCGGGGTGCTTAGGTTTTCAGGGTTCAGAGGGACAGTCCAGGTTAGTCGTCCTGGAGACAGAGTATGAGAGGCCGGGTTGAGATGGTTTGGACACGTGAAGAGGAGGGACAGTGGATCTACTGGGAGAAGGATGCTGGAGAAAAGGGGACGACCAAAGAGGAGGTTTGTGGATGTAGTGAGAGAGGACATGCAGTTGGTCGGTATGATAGAGGAAGACGCAAAAGACAGGCCAAGATGGAAACAGGTGATCTGCTGTGGCGACCCCTAAAGGGAACAGCCCAAAGAAGAAGAAGAGGATGTCTCAGTGAGAACTGTTTTGCAGGATTTATTTTATCTCTATCATGCAAATGTATGTTAAAGAAATGTCAAAATCTCTGTATGTAAAAAAAATAAAAGTAATCTAGAATACCCAACCATTTCACCAGATCCACACGACTCCACATGCATCGAAAAGCCCACAACATTTAGAGAGGACAAACAAACATGGTCCTCACATGACCTCCTCCACATCTGATTGGTGAAGGTCATGAAGGAAACTTTGTTCTGTTTGAGGAACTTTGGCTTGTAAGCGTTTCTACCGTCAGAGGGATGAACACGTTGTCAATGATTGACGGCTTGACTCGTTCTAGCGCCCGAGCCAAGAACAAACAAATGAGAACCAGAACCATGTGACACAAATTCAGGTCTGGACAAAGTGGAGGTGATGATGTTGTGAGTGAGGTCATTAAACGCATCACCACATGTGGACAGAGAACACAACAGAGAAGAAAGTAGTGGCAAAAAGAAATCTCTGAGACATCTGCCATGTTTTGAACTGTGGCAGCTGGATCCAGTCGTACCGGACCCTCTGGTTCACGAAAGTCCAGAAACATGCATGTTGGTGGAAATGAACGTGAGCATAAAAGAGCTGTCAGCTTCTCAGAAACCTATCAGCAGTGTTTTTAGAAAAAAAAGTGTCCTAGATCTGATGCTTAAACGGGACGTGCAGATTCAACAGGTTCTGTTCCGCAGCCGACACACGCTGATGCTGATACCTTATCTGTGACCTCTGAAGTCTGATGCCAAGTTCCTGCAGAAAGACCAGAGGGCACGCCGACACCAAACGCTAAAGTTTCTGCAAATATTAACTAGACTAAACCCAGCCATAGGTCGGGGAGGGGGGTTGTTTGACAGTTGGTGGGTCTAACAGTGTATCAGGTAAATGTTGTGAGACCGTTGTTGGGCCTAACAGTCAATCAGGTCATGGTTGTGAGACGGGTAGTTGGGTCTAACAGGGAATTAGTTCAGAGTTGTGAGACGGTTGTTGGGTTTAAACTGAATGAGGTTATGGTTGTGAGACGGTTGTTGGGTCTACCACTGAATCGGGTCAATGTTGGGAGACAGTTGTTGGGCCTAAAAGTGAATCATGTCATGGTGGTGAGACGGTGGTTTGGTCTAACAGTAAGTCAGCTCAAGGTTGTGATACGGTTAAGTCAACCAGTGTATCAGGTCATGGTTGTGAGACAGTTGTTGGGTCTAACAGTCAATCAGGTCATTGTTGTGATACGGGTAGTTGGGTCTAACAGTGAATCAGGTCGTTGTTGTGAGACAGTTGTTGGGTCTAACAGTGAATCAGGTCATGGTTGTGAGACAGTTGTTGGGTCTAACAGTGAATCAGGTCGTTGTTGTGAGACAGTTGTTGGGTCTAACAGTGAATCAGGTCGTTGTTGTGAGACAGTTGTTGGGTCTAACAGTGAATCAGGTCATTGTTGTGAGACAGTTGTTGGGTCTAACAGTGAATCAGGTCATTGTTGTGAGACAGTTGTTGGGTCTAACAGTGAATCAGGTCGTTGTTGTGAGACAGTTGTTGGGTCTACCACTGAATCAGGACAATGTTGTGAGACAGTTGTTTGGTCTAACTGTGAATCAGGTCAGGGTTGTGAGACGGCTGCATGCTTGCTTGGGGGCTTGGGTGTCCCCCAACGGATCTAAACAGCTCACATGTCTGTCTGATGTTCGATCCAGAGATTAAGATTTGTGATAACAAATAAATAGTGAATTATATTCAGATCAGGTTCACAGTGAGCTCTTTAAACCTGATATCTTAAACCTGGTGTGATAAACACGATCTAATTAATCTGATTTAATAATCCTGATGTTATGGGCCTCATTAAATACAACTTGAATAAATAAAGTTAATTGAATGATGTAAGAGAGCTGATTTAATAAACCTGATGAATTCATTAGCAGGGTTCAGATTCACAGATCTAGAAGATACAGTTTCTGAGGAGAGTAATAAACCTGATCTACTGAACCTAACCCTGACCTTGATGTGAGTCCCAGACAGCAGCAAAAGCTCCCAGCAGGATTCAGGTCCAGATGAACCAGATCCTGTTATTGAGGAGAGCCTGCCTGAGGATGATGCAACATGTGGGCAGGAGGAGGAACCTTGTGGGGAGGAGCTCCATGTTCTCCCTATAAAACCACCAGACACCACAGGAGGAGCAGAGCTTGTTTTTCTCACAAAGAAGAAGTCAGACGGTTTTTGGAGGTCACCTGGACCAAACATGAGTCACGTCGACGTGAAGAACCTGAAGCCCACCAACTTTGAGGAGGAGTACTATGACCAGTACGAGTACTACAACCTGAGCGACAAATATACAGGTCAGACTCTCTAAGGCCAGTACCTCCTTTTGGACTTAGGTCCGTTTGCTGATGGTGTGTTTGTTTGTTCACAGAGGGCGCTGCTCGGAAAGGCCGGACCAAGAAGGAGGCCAGCGACAACACCAACCGACCCAACCCATCTGGTCATGAACGTAAAATTGTGGAGAAGCTGCAGAACAGCGAGAAGAATGCCAAGGAGTGAATCTGAGGTGAATCAAGAGTTCATCTGTGTTTAGACTTACGCAGGATCACAGACTGGTCTCCTGTTAGGGAGTGGGTGGTCCTGCTCCTGGGTCAGGGACTGACTCAAGTCTGGACCATCAGAGAAGAAACCATAACTGTTTTTCTTATGTGGACTGGCCCATGAACCTGAGCCTGTGGAGCTCCACCCACAGAAACCTTAACTCTTTGTTTACCACAAACTCAGGACCAGCACATCAGCTGGAGTCTGACTGATCCAGGTCCAGGAACGCCCCCCCCACACACACACACACACACACAAACAAACACCACCCTCACACTGATGTAAACCCTCTGTAGACCCTCTGAACATCTGAAGTCTCTAGACGCCGACAGGTTCTAATGGTTCTACGTTTTCTGATATAGGGCGACTCGGACGGCTTATCATGGAACTGACCACGGCCTCCTCGGCAACAGAACGAGACGTACCGACGGCAGGAGCGCCCTGAGACCAGAGGGTCCAGCTCGCTGACCGGCAGTACCCAGCGGTCCTCCATCTGGGAGGTACCCGGTCCCTGTTCGGACCTTGATGGTGCCGGTGTGATGGCAGCAGTTTGGCGATTTATGTTTAAGACATATTTTAATAAAAATGGATCTTGTACAATAATTTCAACGACTGCTGTGGTTTTTTCTTCTGGTGTTCTCACAATGAAATAAATGAGGAGTAAAATGTTGGGTTCAGGAACGTAGGAAATCAAAGTGCTCACGTGGAAGACGTGTCTTCAGGAACTCCTTCAGGGTGCAAGGAATTTTCCTCCAGTGACACATTGTAATGTGACGTGCACAGAAAACACAGAAAATCATATATTTATAAAATGTTATATGTTTTATGATTAAATTATCGCAAAATAACAACAACTGGGATTTTACTGGGAAAATACTATTATTTAAGGATTCGTCCATGTGACCAGTTTAAGATCGACTCAAAAGTATCTGATGTTTGACATCCGTCTGACATCAGAAACATCCTACTGTTATCAGCACAAAAACAACAAAGTAAACACAGTATGGTCACATGTAAAGACATAACAATATCACATGTTGACACGTAGACAATCGCCTCAGGAAGACTATTAAAGGATGAATACGTGTACATTTCTGTGCTTGTTGGTGTGAATGGGTCCATGCACTAGACAAAAAGTCGGGACAAGATAAAAAAAACTTTGCTTGCATTAAGTGGGTCATTAAGTGGGTCAAATCATCACCACCATAAATGCACCAGCCAGCTGACTCTCACAACATCTGATGTAAAGGTAGTCCCAGTCTCATGCCCTCACATGCCCTCCTGTCTACTGTACAGTAGAAGGCAGACTGGTGACTGGGGAGGTGCCGCCCCCTGGTGTTCACTGGAGGAAACACACCTCAGACAAACATCCAAACAGGATGTCACAAGTTCAGGTTCCCTCTTGCTGCTGTATGAAGCAGACTTTGGCAGGCATCCAGCTTCGCAAAGTGAAAGAGTCCAGGTTCACACAGTGAAAGAGCCACGGTTCAAACAGCAACACAGTCCGGCTTCTTACAGGGAAATGTTCCGAGAGGCTGTGAGGTTGTGTTTAGGTTTGTGAGTGAAGATGTGATGATGTCAGAGATGATCCGTGTGTCACTAGCCTGTAACCAGCACCATGATGGGGTTTTTTTCGATGGTGTAGGGATGATTATGGTATGGTATGATTTAATGATGTTGATGATGTCATGATGTAATATAGAATCAAACATTAGATGTCAGTGCTTCCTTCTGCAGCTTCCCCTGAAATCACTCATGTTGCGCTGACATCACTCAGATGCTGAATCAGTACAAACATCCAGTGGTCTTACTAATCATCACTGAGCCGATGATGTCACTTCATGATTTGATGTCATCAGAACTTCAGTCAGACCTCAGCGTGATGACCAACATCTGGACGCTGTGGCTGCCCGGTAAACTCGATCCAGCCAGCTCAGCTTTATCTCCACCAAATGTTTCCAGCTCCACGTCCACACAGCTCAGCTTCCACTTGTGGAGCAAGACTTCGATCGACCAATCAGCACTGAAACACGGGGAGGAGGCGGGATCAGGACCTGGGCATGCTCTCTACAGAGTGATAATCTTTGCATCATACAAACCTTCTCTGTTGGTAAGTAGTCCAGAACTGAGCTCCGGGGTTTCGCCTCAGAAGAAAAGCAATAGTGATGAGGACGTCCTCGAAATCTGGAATAAACCTTCAGTCACTCAACACAGAAATACACGGCCAAAAGTATGTGGACACCTGGACTGTCACTTAATATGTTCCAATTAACTAGAATGTCACCATGACGCCAGGACCATCGCCCCATAACAAGGCCCAGCCCATCCTGCCTCCCATTGACTGCACATGATGATGTCTCTCTTTCTGCCCCTCTCTATAATAATAATAATAATAATAATACATTTAATTTATAATGCACTTTACATTTGGATCAAATCTCAAGATTCCTCTCTGGAGGAACAGGAATTCTTTACTGCTCAGGTGAATGCACTACGAATTATTAAACCTTCTGTCGCTATAATGGGATTGTGGTGGGATTGGTGGATCCGTGGTGTGAATCCATGGAGTGAATCTTTGACGTAGTAAATAGCCTTCAACCCAGGGGTTGGGGCGGACAGAGTTTGAACAAACTAACTCCACAAATGAGGCATGTGGCAGTCTGAGTCACCGACTGGACACTGACACTACTTTAAGATTAAAATAAATAAATTGAATGATCAAAATCCCCACAACACATCTGCATCCGCTCCAACCCAAAGACTTATCCACATACATTTGGCCATAAAAAGTTCTTTGGTTCTGTGTCAATACGTGGCATCATCACTCACGGACCAACCTTGTGGCTCGTAGAAAACGTCAGAACCCAGGATGATGTCCAACTCAGGAAGCAGGAAGAGGTCCGGGGAGGCTTCCCCCCATGTCAGACCCACCACTTTGACATCATCAAGCCTGTTAGCATCACAGCTGCGCCGGCAGTTCTCCAGACACAGAGGATTCTGAGTGCTGTCCGAAAGGATTACCTTTGCACCGCACATTGCTGCCACCACTCCCGGTAGACTGACGCCTGCCCCGATCTGTGGAGACGGAGAGAATGTCCAGGATTCTGACAGGACAGGTGGTCCGAAACATGAAATGATTCTTCTCACCTCCAGAACTGTCCTATCCCTCAACTCCTGTCTGTGAGTCCAGAGATACTGAGCCAGAACCACAGCACATGGCCATACATACATTCCATACTGGGGGTCCAGAACCTGGAGAACAGGAAATCAACATGTAACCTAGCAGAAAGTTTGCCTACTGGGATTCCAGAACCTACACCAGTTCACAGCACTTTAACCTCTTTTAAAACAGTTCCTTCGTATAAACTGTCACTTATTTCTTCAATTTAGCACTCTGTATTAGTGAACTGACACACATACATGGATGGGGTCAAGGGTCATGCCAACATTATCTTGTGATCCAAAGGCGTTAACACAGTTTTAAGCGCTTTCCCACAGAGGAACACAGACCTCAGGTATGGACACACTCAGAGACTCCTGTCTGTCCAGCTCCTCTTCAAACCTGAAAACCCGCTCAGCTCTCCCAGTGGTGTCGGTTCCACTGTGCTCCATGGTCCCAGTCTATAACAACATTATGACGTCATCAGGTGATATTTTTCCCTCTGTCTGCTGATGAGAAACTTTTATTAACTCTGGAGAGGGAGAGGGAGGGAGAGAGAGAGGGAGAGAGAGAGAGAGAGCTTTAGGATAATTACCTCCTTTTAACCCATAAGAACCTTTTTAATTCATGTTTATTCCGGTTTCAAACCTGCTTTGCAGTTTAAATGCGGCTGACGTTATTTAGATTGTAAACACTGCATTCCTCTGACTTCTATGAAGGCAGTCTCTGGCGGGAAGGTTGGGTCTTCGTCACATCCAATCATCGTTTCCCATTTGGGACAATGCGGCCAATCAACCTTCTACTCCAGTGAATTTGGGAGGGTGCTGTATGACGTCGGTCCTTAGCTTCCTTTGGCTAGCTGTTTAGCTAACTGTACCGACCCTGTGGGGTCCGGATAAGGTCCACGGGAGACGGCAAATACTTTCAGTCGCGTTAAACACCTAATTCTACACGTGGATCCGATCTCTGACCTCTTAAAGCAGGCGAGACCATAAGAACCGCATCTATACGGTAGCTGGTGGATGTCTCCGGTCTGAACCGTCTGGGCTAGTCGAGCAGAGGTATCCTGGGTCTCCGGTCTGAGCCCTCCAGAGGAGGAATGAACCACAAGAGCAAAAAGAGGATCAAAGAGGCCAAACGGAGTGCCAGACCCGAGCTGAAGGAGTCGGTGGACTGGACCCGACACGGCTACAATGAGACCTTCGACCTGTCGCACGATACAGTCAAGGTACGAGCTAAGCTAACTATAGAGGCTCAGCTAACTCTAGAAGCTATGCTAACACTGGGAGCTAAGGAAACGCTATTGGTTAAACTAAAGATAGATGCTAAGCTAAGGCCACGAGCTAAGCTAACGCTAGAGGCTAAGCTAAGACTAGCTAATTTCAGCGCGCGGCGTGAGTGCAGTTTGTCACGTAGTCGCTCGTATCTCAGTGAGATGTGTTTGTGTCTGCCGCATTCGAAGTATGTCGTCATGCTGCGTGTTTACATTTTTGGTCACATGTTTGGATCCAACATGTGTTCATACATCAGCAGGAGGTTCTATGTTCATCATATTACCAGATACAATGTTTTTATGGCATTATTATGTTATCTAGAATAAAATAGCATCTTTTGTTGTAGGTTTAAATAGTTACAAAATAAAGTACTTGATAGTTTGAGTAGTTTTTATATCTAGTTGGTGAAGAAAAACACCATCAAGATTGACAGAACTTGTTGAATATGTTCTCTTGAAACCTTTTAGCCAAACACTGAAAATGTGACCTTTGGTCCTAGAAGAATTTCTTTTCAAAAATTCTTTCCATAAAACTGGTTAATCCTGACAGCATCCAGACATAGATTTTTTTTTTCGTAATGTTTTGACTTTGTTCCTTAAGTCTTGATTTAGCATTGTGGTGATTTTTGAGTTAATCCATACTCATTCTAATTCCTAACCTGAAGAACGATTGACGTTTTAGTTCTGTTTGTCTAGCTTAAGTTGATCCTAACTGACTCATAGATGATGTCACCAGGCAGAACATGTTCCTCAAGAACTAAAAGTGTGTGTTGTGAAGTCACCACTACTCGCTGGCTGGGATTGGGCAAATACTAATTGTGTTAATGTAAATGTGGCGCCCACATGATATCCAGTGAGAGACTGATGTTAGAATGTTAAATATGTCACACATCTCACTGTACTCTGGCGTATAGACAGAAAAATCTGTTCTCCAAACTGTGTCATGACAGGGAATAATGCTCTACTGACTTCTGTGCTACAGGACAACGTGGAGCGCGTCGACACCCTCCACCTCAGTCCTGATGAGTTCATCCGCCGCTTCGAGCGCCCCTACAAGCCCGTTGTACTGGTCAACTGTCAGGAGAACTGGCCCGCCCAGGAAAAATGGACTCTGGAGCGACTCAAACGCAAATATCGCAACCAGAAGTTCAAGTGTGGTGAGGACAATGACGGCTACTCTGTGAAGATGAAGATGAAATACTACACCGAGTACCTGGATACTACCAAGGATGACAGCCCGCTCTACATCTTCGACAGCAGCTACGGCGAGCATGCCAAGCGACGTAAGCTGCTGGAGGACTACCAAGTGCCCGTCTTTTTCAGGGACGACCTGTTCCAGTTTGCAGGAGAGAAGCGCAGACCGCCATACAGGTGAGGTCCTCCCGTTTTTCTTCACACCTTAAGCAGCAGAGAGTCAGAGTTAAACCGTACGCTGCCAGTGATTATCATACTCACAACTCACCAGCCGAAGAGGATCTGTCAGGGCTTTGGTGGTGTGGATTCTGTTTAGCCTGTCTTACTTTGTGTGTGTGTGTGTGGGGGGGCTATTAACCACACACCCCCACAAACAGCAGGAGGGTCCTGTAGATTTAGGGGAAGTAGAAGGTTATTTAAAATCCAAAGTTAGAAACATAGATTTAAAATCTGCCTCACTAGGAAATAATCCACGCACCTCAACCAACATATTTATTTGTGTTTGGTAATCTGATTACAGTTCTGAACATTTGTTCAATCTAGACATTTGTTTTCCATTATAAATCTAATAATCCCATAACCATATCAATACTTATTTTCAAAGAAATATGAGTAAATATGTTGACAGAGTGGGAGGGAGAAAAGTAACGTAGTAAGTGTAGTAAACTACGTCTACGCTATTGTCCCTGCCGGCGAAGGTGAAGCCCCCCCCCCCCCCCTCCGTCTTTTGGGTTGTACAAGCAAACCCCCCTGAGATAGTTACACTCAAAAAACAGTCTTTGTTAAAAAAAAAAGAAGCTTCCCATTGCAAGTAAAATATTAACTATTATGGTAAAATGTGACATGCATGAGATAGATCTTATGAAATGATTCATATGCACCGAATTTGGATTAAATCCAGACCAACTGTTGAGAAAATTATGGTCTTAAACTTTGAGATGAAGCTCTCCCCAGTGTCCGACATATAAAACTGATAAATCTTTCCCAAATTAATCATTTTTTTCCTCGCACTGAGATCTATTAGGTTTTGATTTACCGCGTCAACACAAAGGATCTGTAGTGGAGGAGGCAGTTGCACTTCCAGAACATCAACACAAATTTTTGGGAATATGAATATAAATAAAAGACATTTCTTTCCCTCAGTCCACTGAAATCATGAACTATTCACTGAAATTTACACCAGTGGTTCAGATCACAGCCACTGAAATTAGCAAAGGAGTTGAAAATACTGAATACCATCAGACTCTGGACAAGGAATCGATAAAGCAGCAAACTCTAAACGGCTACATGACAGAAGATCTGACCTCTGAACCCAAGCCTGCTCAGGAGCTATAATTGTCACATTGAAGTCACATGACACGCAGATAAGCTTCTGTCAAGGCTGAACGATTCAGCGATCAACGCTACACTGACGTTACTGGTGTGGTTTCTCTGTGTGTTCGTACACACAGCTTTTTCGTACAGGTTGGGAGCTTGGTGCGGTGCCTTACAGATAATAGGTGGAAAAGTACAAAAATGGATGTGGTCTCTTTGCAGGTGGTTTGTGATGGGTCCAGCCCGCTCCGGCACCGGCATTCATATAGACCCGCTGGGCACCAGTGCCTGGAACGCACTGGTTCATGGCCACAAGAGGTGGTGTCTTTTTCCCACAAACACACCCCGTGAGCTCATTAAGGTGTCCAGAGAGGATGGTGGAAACCAGCAGGATGAGGCTATTACCTGGTTCAACGTCATCTATCCCCGAACACAGCAGCCTGATTGGCCAAAAGAGTTCACGCCACTTGAGATCCTGCAGAGACCCGGAGACACGGTCTTCGTGCCGGGTCAGTAAAGAAACTGTTCAGATTTTATCATTAAGATCTAGCCATGACTATGGTGTTTGTGTGATCCTGGTGCTGACTCACATTCTGTCCGTAGGCGGATGGTGGCATGTGGTCCTCAACTTGGACACAACCATCGCCGTCACTCAGAACTTTGCCAGCACCACCAACTTCCCCATCGTATGGCACAAAACGGTTCGAGGAAGACCAAAGCTGTCCAGGAAGTGGTATCGGTAAGGATTGAATCTTTAGATACACCCAGGGGGCGGAGCTACACCTGGAACCGTATGTGTGGGGGTCAACATGATTGTTAATGATGTCATGTTTGTTTGCAGAGTCTTGAAACAGGAAAGGCCTGACATGGCGGCTCTGGCCGACAAAGTGGACCTTCAGGAGTCAACAGGCATCGCGTCAGACAGCTCCAGTGACTCATCGTCCTCCTCCAGCTCCTCAGACTCCAACGTACGACCTTACACAGACCATATTAAATACGTTTACCCTTTCTAAAGCAACGCCCCCGTGACATAAAGATGCGGAAACTTTAAGCCTTAGCTTACGTGTCTTCATGTCTCTCTCCTGATGTGTATGACAACTCTAACACTAACCCCGCCTCTAACCCTGAAAGACTACAGTCTACACTCGGTGTTCATTGCTTCCATTTTTGTCCTCACACACTGAACATGTTGGCGTTTGCGGGACAGTTAGAGCGCCGAGTGATTTTGTGACCCATTGATTTAAAAGAAAAAAAGAAAGGAATAAAAGAACTAGTAGCAGCCGGTATCTAGTAGCAGTTAGCAGGTCATGGGGCTCCTCCCCCTCTGACCATAGGACCAGATCAGTCTTCATGGTAACAGGGACACTAAGGATTGTTGTCATGTGACTCCATTGTTTACAAAGTGCTGCTAGACGCTGATGTGTTACAGGCCAGGCCTTACAGCCAGCCTGCTGTCTGACATCACTCCGTTGCGGCATGATGACATGATTACCAGCGTCTTCCTTTTTCCTGCAGGAGGAGTCGAGCTCTGAGGGGGACGACACGACTCATCGCAGGAAGAAGAGACGGACCTGTGGAATGGCGGCCAACGGAGACACGAGCAGTCAAGATGACTGCATCAGTAAGGAGAGGAGCTCGTCACGATGACCTCTGACCTCTGGCTACTATTACCCACTAACGGGCTGAATCTAAAGGATGCCTTTGGAGACATGATGGCTGACAGACGTGTAGTAGAGGAGGCGGGTCTATGAAGGCCTGCCAGGAATCTCATACTGGGAGCTGTGGTCCAACCTCTGGTGACTCTTGAGGACATGCGGGCTCGTATGCTAATGCTAATCAGTCAAACTGTTGATCTGGAAGGAGCCCTGTTAGCGCTAGCTCTGTTCACACTAGCTTTGTAAACGTTAGCTCTTTCCACGTTTGCTTTGTCTCCCGCTAATGTGAGAACAACCTCAGTCTCTTTGTGTCATGGACGCTTCACTTCCTGTTCACGGCTGCAGGTGAACTCAACTGGAGGAGGGTTGAGGATCAAAACCTGAGAAAATTTTACATTTTTCAATAAAGAATCTGAGATGAACCAGAGTTATGAACCATTATTGTTTCTGTAGCTGTTTACAGACACAGGGAGGTTTCAGCAGGTTATTAAACGGATGAATTCATCGGACAAACTTTATAAAGTGACCAATCGCGTTCAATATTCATCTTTTGGTGTGTTTTGTTTAAAGTAACAGCGTTCGAAATTTTACCCTAAATTTGATAAATCTGTTGTCCAATCAGAAAAGACGCTCCTTAGTGTTCGGCCCATCTTCAGAGGATTCTTAGTCTGCCTTCCATTCACCTGGAC
The DNA here is from genome assembly GCA_009660295.1 of Lophius piscatorius. Classification (NCBI taxonomy): domain Eukaryota; kingdom Metazoa; phylum Chordata; class Actinopteri; order Lophiiformes; family Lophiidae; genus Lophius; species Lophius piscatorius. Next base: position 74,590 of record VRLP01001169.1, on the reverse strand, counting down.
GTGCCTCTGAGGATGAACCACAAATCACAGTCTATGGGACAGACCGTTTTGTCTTCAATAGAAAACTAAATGGGATTTTGGGAATTCCTGGGGAGTGGAGTAGTGGAGGGGGACACTGACGTTGAATGAGGTTAACTCCATATTTTGTATTAGATTGTTTCAAATAGGTGTAAACCAAATAATTCAAGTTCAGTGGAACGAACAAATGCACAATAATTTACTGAAACAACTTGGACTATTGTCAAATCCATCAGGACTTCACTCACGCTGCTATTTGTATTTCCTGTCTCTGATAAGGGTGGGGTTAGAGAAGGAGGTTATCAGGTCATATGAAACCATCAGACCATACCAGCATCCACCTGGGTGGACAGACCTTCCTTCTGAGTACGGATGTGGCGCCCTCTTCTGGACTGCACTGGGATTTCACCCTCTACCAGCTCTTCAACCTTTTCCTAGCTGATGTCTTGGTTTATGACATCACCACACGGAGGCTGTAATTTGGTGTGTTTGTAGGAATGAACTAGAAGAACCAGGTCCGACACCAGACCCTGGTGTTTTGTTAGTATTTAAACTTTAATGTGGGCCAGCTGTGTTGAGGGACTCGGTGGACGTGTCACAGGTATCCTGTTTCGCTGCAGCAGCTCCATCTCACCTCCAGCAGAGACCAGTTCACTTTACCTCAGTCAGGACCAAAGCTACTCAGGACCTGGTTTTGTTTAGTTAGGAGGAGCCCAGTCCAGACTTGACATCTCATAGTTTTTCTCTTGAACAAAGGATTGTGGGAGAAGTGTTTTATTTTTTTTTACCTCACTCATCAACTTCAATTCTGCTGTGTGAACTGGAGCATCTGCTGACAGGTACTTATAGTGACGTGTGTTCTGTTTAGGATGACCGGGGAATGTCTGGTCATCTTATTCATCTTAACCAGAACCACCTAAAAACAGGGTTGACAAAATAACATGAACACCTGAGCCCTTCTTCTCAGGCCAGGATCTGACCACAGAAAAAGACAGGTAGCCATGTCATCTGTAATCAGATTACAGTCAGTGACTGTTAGGAGATTACTTTACTGTTTCAAGGGTGACTTGAATACATTTTAAATCACATCTTTGAAGTTATTTAACTTGTTTTGCTGTGTTTAAAGATTATGCCTCTCAAACCATCAGTATTTGATTTCACTGACACTGAAGGAGGAGGAGTTGGCTAGAAAATGGAGAGGAAGAAGAGTAAGAGAAGAAAAAGAGTGAGTCACGTGTAAATGTCTGCATATTCATATTCAGGATTTGACATTCAATCCTGATGATGGATTTAAAACGTTGACAGAAGACATTATGACATAGCTCTCGTTCACTCTAAGATGAAATATTTAGATTTTTTTCTGTCTCAAGTAGTAGAGTATTAGATTACAAATGGGTTTAGTTAAACCTGTTTGTAACTTAATCCAAAATATTCTGACTCTTAACGTGGTTTCAAGTAACGTACGCAAGCGCAAAGGTGTTTGAGCTGCGGGATGGGGCGACGTGTGTGTGCTTGGAGAGAGGGAGGGGATGTAAACACTTTAGGGGGGTTCTACCTAAGGAGTTCTACGCTGCTTTCACAGATCCGTAACAAAGGTCAAGACACACGTCAAACTCCGGTCGAATTAAGAAATGGATCTTCCTGATCTGTGGAGTCTCTGTTAATACAATAATGAATTCCAGGACCATAGAATTCCATATCTGGGATGGGATATTGTCCTTTGAGTCATGTCTCCTATGACGATCCTCTTCTCCACCTGGAACTCAACATTTGCTTGAAGCTCATCAACTTTGTTTCAGAGTGAGTGGATAGTGGTGAGGTGACAGTGGGAGGAGAATCTGAGACAAACCGACACGTCTAGAACTTTTCCTACTAATCTAACGAGCCAGTTTTAACGACCGGCTCCACTTCTCCGGGGAATTCTCAGTCCAGAGCGATATTACAGGAAGTTTGTTAAGCCTAAGATGAGGAAAACTCTGGTTTCCCATTCTATTAAGCGAGGTGAATTCGTTACGGCGGGAACTTACTCTGACAATCTATCCTGATCATTGGCAGGTTTTTCCTCAGCAAATCCTGAATTTGTTCCTGACTCCGCCTCCTTCTGAGCCTGGGGCGGAGCTGTCAGACGTCATGGGTCCATCTCTCATTTGTCATGATAATAGATCGATGTCGGGAGAGGACTTAGGGACCCAAATTGAAGGGGCTTTCATTGAATTATTGTAATGATACTCTCCAACTGTACAACTCAAATATTTCCCACCATGGAGGTCTCACACCTCTGGGCCGAGTTTTTGCCTTCTTCATCTTTTATTTTTCAAACGAAAGCTTCTTCTACAAAAACAGCAAATATTTGGTATTAAAGCTGCAGGATAAAGTAGTTACTGAGGTGGGGGGGATACCAAAACGTTCTCGGTACAACATACAATTCCTCCAGTGGGTTCTGAGTTCACCCAGGATTAACTCTGTATTTAGTTTTTTATTTTCAGCTGCTTTCATGTGCGCTTAGCGCCCTTAAGGGAAAATAAAAATCTGTTTAATAATAATCCCACCGCCTTTTCACATACAATATGCGGCGGAAATCTGTGTCTTTACAGTATCACGGTATCTGATCTACATTAATGATGACTTTTGATCGGCCTCACGCACGATTTTAACTGAGAGGGAACAAACTCAGAGTTGATTGAACCAACTCACATCAGCTGCTCTGGAACTGAAAACTCGGAGTTTCTCATCTATGCCTGAGGTCGGGGATGAACTCAGTTTTCAAACGGGCTTTTTGAAATACACCCCTGATCTCCAAAAGGACGAAGCCTAGGTTAGGATGTCATTGGTGACTCTTTGAAGTTCTGTGTTGTTGATGGACAAGCAGTGATAGAAAATTTTAAAACTGACCCATTTGTTTCTGACCTGCTTCTGTACATAATGTCTGATAAATCATATGTGCTGTCCGACGATTGCATGATAGTTGGACCCAGTAGAATGTCATGACATTGTATGACACTCTATCTTAGTGACAAGATATGTTCTTCAACAGACAGAATGGAATTCATCAAAGATATGCCCAAGAACTGAAGACCCTGTTTGGCATCTATTATTTCAAGGCTTTTGGGGATGAATGCCAGTTTTTATAGTTCTATAGTTATTTGGTTGAGTCGGCTCAATATCTACTGTGAAACTCATCATACGTGTTAACTCATTTATCTTCCAGGTTGTCTGTGGTCCGGTTCATTCCAGTCTGGAACTCAGCAGTCCAGTTTATTCTAGTCTGCTGCAGTCATGCAGTCCCTTACTGTGGAGATTCAGAGTTTCTCTCGGACGAAACTGAGGAAGCAATGCACACGTGTGACGTCATTGAGTGGACGTCGCATCATCGAGACCTGGAAGGGTTCTACGGTCACTGTGGTTGAAGACCCCATTCCCCCGGAGAAGGTGGTGGGGTACGTCCCTGACAATTCATGGGACCTGCAGGTTGGCACTGTCACGCCTTACCTGCTTTTGGGTGAGTGACCATGATGCTTAGTGTTAGGTTAGGGTCTGTTGACCCAACAACGCAGGGAATCACAGTCAACAGACTAGAACCAATAACCAATAATCAAGTTGTGCTGCTAGAATGTTATTGCCAGACATCATACCCCATCATCATACCCCAGTCCCTTACTGGACAGGCTATGTACTGGACTACCAATCTGGTAGAACATGGTGAGTCCACTTTGCCAGATCTCCATCCTCCCTCCATGTGTCAAAATGTGTTACCCAGGGTTCCATAGTAGAACCACAATTGTTCTCCCTGTATTTCATTAATGTCTGTATTACACTTCTATGCAGATGATACAGTTATCTATTTCTCATCTCAGTTGATATTGTTCTGTCTAATTTAGCTCAATTTAACTGGTTTTAAAGAAACTAAAGTTTGTGCTGTTTACTCCGAACTGAAATGAACACAAAATGTTAATATTAGTGCAGAGTTATTGATCAGATTCTGTCTTTTAAATCCATCGAGAGCACCGTCTTCAAACTGTTTCTCAGCTCCGGAAGAAACACCAGATTCTTTTGAACCCTTACTGGATTATGAGATCTGCTCCTCATGTAAAAGAACCTAAAGAAGTTAGACATCCTGGTGGTTTACGTTTGATTACTGTGGGAACCACGTACACCTCTGGATTGTATGCTGTTGCTAGGCGACCGTCTCTGTGCGTCTGCAAACTTGTTTTGCATTTGTTTATAAATCTCTCCTTTGTCTGCATCCTGTTTATCTTTGTACACATTTGGAAAACCCAGACGCCCAATGCACTCACAATATTTAAAATCTGTCTGTTGCCCATTCTTCAACACAAAACCTTGACATTATAAACAGAAGAAATGCATTATTTGATTTAAAAAAGAAAAAAAGAAAGGGGGGGGGCTCTACATTAAATATACATGGGCTCCAAGCTAATGTGTTTGCTAACTCATCAGCTAAAGTAATGGTGAGTTCATCCTTAGGGGCTCATGGTCCGACCGACCGAACGTATGAGCAACATTAAAAGGTCCGCTATCGAACTCTGATATTTTGAGAGCATCAAGAGAACAGACAGGTGACGGCGCTGTTACTCCTGCTTCTCTGGATGAAACAGACGTGGGGGCCCGTTACTGCCCTCCTCTGGATGTGACTGGTATTGGCAGTAGATGCTGTGAATATTTGGAAGCTCAGGCAAATGACTACCAGGTAGAGTCTCTGGTGAGTGTAAACCATCAGTCAGCAGATACACATCTAACACACTTCCAGGGGGTCAGGGGTTTGTAAGTGTCATAGGACTCCAGTTTTTGTCATTGTTTTTAGATTGATTAGAGATTTCGTGGTCACTGGATCTGAGCTAGTGGGGCTGGTTGGAGGTCAGTGGCAGGAAAGAGATGTTGGGAGGATCTCAGGTAACTCTGTCATGGACACTGTTTTCTGCCCCCTCCACACAGGACACGTCGGGTCCCCTTCATTCATCCATAGGCTTAGGGTTATTTTCTTCTGACTGTTTGTTTGTTTTGTTTGTTATTTTTGTTATTATTGACTATCGGACTGTTTGTTTGTTGTTATTAACTAGCTGTTTGTTTTTAGGTTCTCAGGATGCAGCCCATGACTTTGACACTCTGAGGAAACACAAGGTGAGTTGAATGTTTGTTATCTGTCACGTGACCAGGAGACATGATGTAATCCTCATCAAAGTAGTCAATCAGATCTCAGATCCAAGTCAAATGAACCAACCCAAGTAGATCTCTGTGGTTGGATCCAGTCCAGATGTTTATTCTATACCGTTCTTCCAGTGGTGAGAGCCAGCAGAGTCTTTCCAGACTTGGATGAATGCTTCATCATCTAGGGTCCAAGTCTGTGCTGGACGCATATAGCTTCCTGGAGTCCACCGTCACACGACTCCTGAGTTTGTTGTGAATGTTGGCTGTACATCGCCTTTGATTCCTCCTCTCTTCTTCAGGTGTCTCACATCCTGAATGTGGCATTCGGGGTGGAGAACGTGTTTCCTGACCTGTTCATCTATAAGACCGTTAGTATTCTGGATCAACCTGATACTGGTCTACTGCCTCTCGTCCAGGACTGCCGTGACTTCATCCAGCAGGTTCAGCAGGAGGTAAGACGACACGCAGATTATCAGATTTTTTGTTGTTACATAAGGAAAGCCACAAACCATTTAGTCTGAGGTGGCTAAACTCCAAAAACTATCCAGAGGGTATTATCTGGAGCTATTAGTTACGACTAATTGGTTGTTTGACATTTTGTTTCGGCTCGACTGCTAAAGTACAGAAAAAGCTTCTGGGAGACAGTTGGGGAGGTCTCTGTCATGGTGCGCCAGGGTCAATAAATCCCTTAATGGGCTCTTTAATTTGGTCACACACGGTGTCAGGGACTGGGAGGGTCAGATGTAGAATTAGTCTGTGTCTACTATAGGTGTCAATACCAGGCAGCAGGTAGCTAGGTCCAGCTGCTACTGTCTGCAGACAGGTACTGTCTATGGTCAGGTACTGTCTATGGTCAGGTACTGTCTATGTTTGGTACTGTCTGTGGTCAGCTAATGTCTGTGTTTGGTACTGTCTATGGTCTGGCCTTGTCGGGTCGGGTACCTCTGTAGTCAGGTTCTGTCCACCATGAGGTTCTGGTACCGTATAATCAGTCTGACAGTCTACCAGTCATTTGAGCACGGAGACCTGATTTTGTCCCATTCCTGCTGACCAGTGACTTCAACTGCCCAGCAGTGTTCAGTGAAGTGCGGGTATGGGCCGCATCATCGGTACATATTAGTGGGTAGGATATATTAACGGGTTACAAGGGAGAGCATCAGGGAGAGCATTCCACAGACGAGGGGCAGCAGAACAGAAGGCCCGATCACCATGGGTGATCGGGCCTTCTGTTCGGGCCTGAGCTTAGTCACAAGTTTTCAAAAGTTTTCTGATCCCACAGAAGATCTACTGTAGGACAGACTGCTAAAAAACAATAATGCTGTTTCTGGCAGAAAAGCTGTAAGAACACACAGTGACATAGCTGTCAATGAACTGTCACAGATACATCATAGTGAGGTTTTGAATTTAAAGAAGGGAACCTTCACAATATAAGGATGGTGGTTATAATGTTATGGCTATTGGTGTATATTACTTGTATTGACTGAGTTGACATGAATCTCTGCGTTCCAATCGTTTTCAGAAAGGCGTGGTTCTGGTCCACTGCAACGCCGGCGTGTCCCGGGCGCCAGCAGTGGTCATTGGCTACCTGATGTTATGTGAAGGCAAGACCTTCGATGCCGCTCTGTCATTGGTCAGATCAATTCGGCCTGCCTCATCACCCAACGCTGGATTCATGGACCAACTGAGGAGCTTTGAGACCCAGGCAGCAAACAGATCTACCAAAGAGAAATAGTTTGACAGCAAATCAGTTTAATTTTAATATTTTAATGTTCCTCCTTTGTTTTATGGACGAAAGGATTTAAGATTCATTCCTGCTGTATTTGATCAGGGGAATTTTCAGAGATGAATAGGTCTTCTCCGGAGAGCAGCATAGAATTTCATAATAACTACCTGCATACACCAAACCCAAACCTCAGCTCAACAAAAACAACATACTAGAGAGGTTCCAGAAACAACATTCAGACCCAGAAATAGTTCTAGCCTATAGATAATCAATTATCTAGACTTAAACCAAGTGCCCATCCTCTTCCTACTGGATCTGAGTCCAGCACATGACACCATCGACTGCAGACTCAATCTCACCGCCCTGAGAAGTGGGAAAGTCTCCCTGCTAATTTCTCAAAGGTTCATTACCGCAAGATAACTTTATATCATATAGCATTAATATCTACACGTACGCAGATGATACCCTACTGAACAACTCTACCTAACCAACCAGACAGACGTGAAACCAGGACCAAAGGATAAACCCCAAATCCAAAAGAGACTACCTTGCCGGTGAGATCCTGAGCCTGACTCACCTAATCTCAGGTCAAAGGACTTGGTGATATTAGATTCAGGTTTAAGTTTCAATTCCCATATTACAATAGTGATCCAGACAGCTTTTTTTACAACTGACAAATGAAGCCAAATGTGGCCACAAAGCAGGAAGCTGACGAACCGTTTTACCCTTTTATAACGAGCAGGTCGGATGGCCTGTCTCTTTTTTAACCAGTCTGCCTTAAATGTCCATGATGAAACTAGAAGTGATACAAAGGTCTGCAGCTGGACTAAACAAGAGAGCACACCCCCCCGTCTTTTAGCTGAACTGTATGCCTGTTTCTTTCAGAACTGATTTTAGGGTCCTTTTACTCACCTACCACCCTCTTAATCTTTCCGTCTTACATCTCTGACCATTTAATATGTTATCAACCCCAAAAAGTCCCGAGGTTCCCCAATACTGGTCTTTAACCAGACCTAGAGCCCGCCATCGTACCTTTAATGGTGGAACGCCGCGCACTGGTACCTCAAACTGTGTAAAGCCCCGCCATCATACTTAAAACTGTTAACCGCCCCATCCTGGAGCTTCCAACTTTGGCACATTCCGCCCGCGTACGTCAAACTGCAGAATGACCCTTCCTCTGGTGTCAAACTATAAAATGCACCGCCCTCCTATTTCACACAGGAAAGATCTGCGGAAAAAAACGCTTAAAACATGTTTTTTTGTGTATTTGTTTCAACTATTATTTCATCATTTCATTGTTAACAATTTCCAGTAATTTGTTTTGCGTTCATTCGTCTTTGCGCGTTGTTTTTCTATCTATGTTTGCTCTTGATTGTTTTTATTTTATTGTAAAACCACTTCCTATGTTTGAAAGGAGATAAACGAATAAAGTTACTAAATACTCAACAAGATTTTGTAAGTTCTACACTTCCTCATTCTAGCTGCGAGCCGTCTCTCTGCTGGGTGTGACACTGTTGAGGTTTGACCACCTCAGCTACAAAGCAAATACAGTTCCTTCCTCTTATTCATTCTATAAGCAACTTTCTGGGGGGAAAAAACTGTGTTTTCCCAGTATCATGCATTGAGTGTTCTTAGAGTTCCCGAAGAAGGAGGTGGAGAACATGAAAATGGAAAGACAACTCGACCAGTCCAACAGTCCAGTTTCATGCAGCCAAACGAACCCACTATTCGACATGTCGCTGAACCGCACTGATTTCTACTCGTTCCAGCCTGATGGTGAGTACCACTACAGGAAGAACTCAACTTTTAACACAGATATAAACTCCTCATACTTAGATTCGACTTAGACCGTTAGAGGACTTCTCTGTGGAATTACGGCATGTGGTTGGTGGTTGACATCCGTGGACAGACAGACGTTTTTTTCAAATGGGTCTGAGGTCCAGTTTCAGCTGTTCTTTGTCTGTGACAGTAAACAACGGAAGAGCAGAACAGATGAAGAGTCAAACCATGACTGGAGAACTGGTGGAGTCTGGTTTAATAACCTTAATTATTTTTGATTTATTGATCTTCCTGTAGTGGAGAGGGAGTCTGTGGTATCTAGTCCGGGTTCTTTCTAATCGAAGATAAGTCCTTCCCGTCTAAGTGGTTATTGTTTTGAGGAACAGCCCTAGCGTTAGAACAAACCGCAGCGTGAATCAATGCTTCGACTCACTCATTATCTCCGGTTGCAGATCCTTCATGTTGACCAACAACTCAAAAAACGATTTCATGGATCATTTTCAATTTAAATAACCTTTTAGAACTTAGTGCCAAGAAGAACTGGATGATCCTAAGAAAAGTTTTTGGACATTTCCATTACTAGGAAGAGCTTAATCTCACAAAGTTTCCAGGCCATAGTTCTTCAACCGTTGGTCCCGTTTGGTCTACATTTGGTCCATATGAATCGGCTGGAGGAGATTTATCTTGTGTGAATCATATTTTACTGTAATAGTTTGTATTGTAATCGCTAAGCAGAGCTTTTTCTTTTCCGAAAATCACTCTTTTCAGGACATTACATTAAATACATTAAATGCGACGCAGGGGATTGGTGTTTTTTAGGGGATGCACCCTTGCTGTCGGGGATGACAGCGTAAGCCGATTTTTATGTGGTGTGTGTCAATCTGAGCAGCTGCTGGATCTGACGGCAGTGATCCATCAGTACTCAACACAGATAGATCAGGCTTAATATGAAGAGGTCATTTAATCTGTGAGTGTGTGTGTGTGTGTGTGTGTGTGTGTGTGTGTGTGTGTGTGTGTCCATGTGTGTGTGTGTGTGTGTGTGTACCTTCAAATGTTGTTAATCTTCAATCATTGGTGTTTAATGATGCTGGTGCAGTCTGGTTAGGGTCTGGACCTGCTGGTTGAGGTCTGGACTTGCTGACGGTGTTCTGGACCTGCTGACGGAGGTCCAGTGCTGCAGATGGCATTCCTACTGTTATGGTACTCTACTGTTACATGTATTTCAGACTTAAAGCCGGCACGGCCCAGACGACACTGGTGCCTGAATGTGATTGTTGCTTTCCTCATCCTGCAAACCGGCCTGGATGCCTTCCTCATTTACAAAGGTAGAGATGAAAACTCCTGGAGTTTAACACGGCACTATTAGTCACAGGACCTCACCAACATGTATATACAAAGAAGGGTTTCTAGTTCTCGACATTAAAATTGTTCACTTTATTTTCACTCATCTCCAACATGTTTGATATTTTAGGAATTTTAAGGATTTTCTCTAAATTAAACTGTTTGTCAGAGATGTTAAGAACAGAGACACCATCTATTGTTGACATCCTGTCACCTGTAGACCAGTCACTTTAGACCAGTCCAGTAAGTCCCTCCTTACTGTTTCCTGATTGTCCAGTATTCACGCTGATGTCTTTGGTGTCGGAGCCCGGGGCACAGAGAGTGGTATCCAATAACATCCCTCAGGGAGGAGAAGAGGACAGGGTCACCTTCAATACTCTTCTCCAAAACAACAGCCAAGAAACCAGAACCCTGAGGAGCCACCTCTGGACCCTCCAGAGCCAGGTGAGTTCACCCTCCATGTAGCATCCTGTCAAGGACAAAGATGACGTCACAGACTGACCTTTGACCTCAGGTTAGGAACTGTGATAAGCGCGTGTAGACACGTCAATGCGTTAGCTAAAATTAGCTAAGGACCATACCAGGCTCCTCATTCAAGATAACATGTCCGCCGTGTTTCTGATGGTCGCCATGGCTACAGGTCCAGAGCCTGTGTGGAGAGGAGGGCCAGCTTGTAAGGATGAGGTCTGACCTGAACCGGATCAATACCAGCACCCATTACTTGGGGGACAAACTGAGCAACATCAGCCTCACACCAGGTACATGTGTTTGTGATTAGGACACAGGATGGCGTCTGAGGGTGTGGCTTCTGAAGGCGTTCAATCTGATGGCGTGATGTCTGAAGGCGGGTAACCCAAAGCCAGACCTGGACTTGACTGTTTCTTAGCATTAGAGCTAACTAATATTAGATATTGTTGCACAGTGGTGTTGTGCTAGAGGGGGTAAAAGAGATATAAACAATTCTTCTATTTGTCTTCAGGACTTCCTGGTCCTCCAGGTCGAGATGGACCATCAGGAAATCCAGGTTCTCCCGGAGAAAGGGGCCTGAAAGGTACTTCAACCAAAAATCAAGTAAAGTCAACACCTTGTGGTTTTTCAGAACTCATGGTCTGCTGACAGCAGGAGGAAGGATCTCAGACCGAATCCGTACCCTGTTAGCGGCGGAGCCTCACTCCGGTGCCTGAGCCTGAAATCCACCTCAGTAGAAGTTGATCTGGTTCCAGCAGAAATTCCAGGTTTATTATCTCTCATCACTTGTCAGTCACTGATGAAAAGCTGATGATGGATGGACTGAGGATATAATCTCACATTAGTCAGTGCCCAGACATGTCCTAAATGAAACCTCCTCCCTGTCCAGACCTCCAGTCAATAAGTATCTAAGTATCAATCCTTCTGAGGAGGATCAGCCCCGAATCCTATAACAACCACCAAAAAAACCCCTCAGTGTGTTTGATAGCTCACTCTACTGTCTGCTTCTCCACAGGTGACCCTGGTGATGCTGGACGTACCGGACCAATGGGTGTAATTGGACTCAAGGGACAACCTGGAGAGCCAGGAGTAGCTGGTCAGACTGAGAGTCTTTCATTATGATCATTAGTGGAATAATATCTTTGACGATGTACCAGATATGGCGACATAGGAAGGTCAGAGACTCGCAGAGGGTCAGGTACTCATTGGGGATCAGAGAGGAGCAGAGGAGTACATATTCAGTGAGGAGCAGATACTCAGAGAGGAGCAGAGGGGTTAGTCTGGACATATGCAAGATGTTAAATTACTCTGTAGGAAAAAAAAACATCAGAGAAGGTTTACTTTGATCCCGGCTGAAGAGAAGAGGTGACGTCATGGTTAAGTCTAGATAGGTTAGAGCCTGTCTATAGACCTCCCGCTGAGCTGTTCTTAAAATTTCCGTGAGAGTGAAACCAGATGATCCACCGCTTGCACAACTTACAGGATTAATGGCATGAAAACACATATCAGCAGATTTCTCTTCCTCCTTTAACTGCTGACATGTTTAGCTCTCACACAATAATAAAACCATTACTGATCAGCACTATCCTGTCTATGCATGTCCCACAGGTCCGCCTGGGCCTACAGGAGCGCAAGGTTCTCAGGGACCAGGTGCAAAAGGAGGGAAAGGTGACACTGGGCTCCAAGGTGAGGGTTTGGATATTGGTTGAAGGGTCGATAGCACCATCATGAAGGTCTCTCCTTTCTAACCTGATTAGGGACTGGGATCAGTTCCTGTCCGTCGGATGAGGTGGTCTCCTCCAAAGAGACCTCTCAGTGTCCCAAAACATTCATCGCGCTGACACACCTGAATGTTTGACTCCTGACTCTGTCTTTTCATTGCAGGACCTCAAGGAAGCAAAGGAGATTCGGGGATCCCTGGCCAAAAAGGTAAAGGCAACATGTTTCGTACATAGAAGTGTCCTCATGCGTGAGACACTTAATGGATTTTGGTTCTGTTGTTTGCCACCAGGATCTAGTGGACTTACTGGGATTCCTGGACTAACGGGTCAAAAAGGAGAAACTGGTAATCCTGGTACTTCAGGACCTCCAGGACCTCCAGGACCTTCAGGTCAGTCACCTACTCTGGTTCCGGATTATTGGTTTTATTAGGAACGCTGAGTGATACAACCTGCCACTAAACCTATCATGACTGTTTGAATCTTAGTGTGAATGGGTGAATGTTGGCTAACATTGTAAAAGCCCTTTGAGTGGTCCAGCAGACTATATAAGTACAGTCCATTTACCATTTACCGTTTAGAACCACATCCTTGTAATTATAAGTGTTCCCAAAAGTTCTTCCTGTCACATGACCAACCACCTTACCAGGTTTCACTAAAAGCACATGTCCAGTGAGGTGTGTTCACTAGAACTCTGATGTTTGCATTGGACCTAGTTGTGGTTCCAGTGAAATCTGACATTAGTCAGTTGATGGTTTAAATTGTGTCACCGTTTGTCCTCATCAGGGCCCGTCGGACCACCGGGACCAAAAGGAGAAACAGGAGAGACAGAGGGTAAGTCTAACCACAGCAGAAAAACCAGGTCCCTGGTTGGTAGTCATTACTATGTCCTGGAACGCAAGATGGTTCCAGGTGATAGCTCCAGTGGTATCATGTCGCCGAGGGGATCATAAGACCAGTCTATGGCCAGGGGATCCAGAACCGTTTTAAACATTCCTCTGAGCCACAGCCTGGAGGCCTTCACTAGATATTTAATGTTAACCAGCACACAGAAACGATCCTTCTTCTTTTTGTCTCCAGTGAAAGTGCGTCTGGTACCGGGTCCATCCAGAGGGCGAGTGGAAGTGAAACACAAAGGAGTTTGGGGCACCATCTGCGACGACAACTTTGACACTGTGGATGCAAAAGTGATCTGCAGGATTCTGGGCTATGACTCTGTGGTGACGACCTTCACCGCCGCTGCGGGTAAGAAGTTCCTCCACTGATGACATCCTAAACACCTTCATAGGAACATCTCGAGTTATAGACGCCCCTGGTTCTGGTTCCTTTAACACTTTTGTCTTCGTGTAGGTTCTGGCTCCCCTAACACTGCTGTCCTCTTGTAGGTTTTGATTTATCCAACACTATTGTCCTCCTGTAGGTTCTGGAGGTACTGGTTTCTCTAAAACTGCTGTCCTCCTGTAGGTCCTGGTTCCTCTAACACTGCTGGTCTCCTGTAGTTTCTGGTTCCTTTAATATTGCTGTCTTCCTGTAGGTTCTGGTTCCACTAACACTGCTGTCCTCCTCTAGGTTCTGGTCCGATCTGGCTGGATGAGCTGAATTGCAGAGGAACTGAATCGGACCTCTTCAACTGTCCTCATGCTGGATTGGGCGTGAATAACTGTGAGCACAACGAGGACGCCGGAGCTCAGTGTGTATAGAGTGACATCATCAGGAGAAGAAGACGGTGACCATGCGGTTAACACTGACACACTTCTGCTGTAAGACTAACCAGGTGCTGGTGGATCCCAGCAGAGACCAGCGCTACAGAAAACACAGGGCATTGATATTCAAATATTAGCTGAGATGATTGAATGTCGGCAAAGACCTTGATCTCAGACACTGGAATAAAATCATTAAAAACATCTCCTCTCTCTGTGGTCATTAATGTTTCTCTGCTGCAGTCCTAGAACCTGCAAAGCCTCTTTGGGCCTCCTAGAACTTACAGAACCTCTTTAGACCTCCTAGAACATGCATAATGTCTGTGGGCCATGTAGAACCCGCAGAACCACTTTAGACCTCCTAGAACATGCAGAATGTCTGTAGACCATGTAGAACCTCCAGAACCATTTTAAACCTCTCAGAACCCGCAGAAAGTCCGGACCGGAGTCCCCCCGTCCACCGGTGAGGAGGAGGGCGCTGTGCAGCTTATTTACCACCGGAAACGGAACTAAAAAAATAAGGCATGAAGAAGAAAGTTCCGGAAAAACGAAGTCGGAAGCAAGTGTCGAGCCGTTTAACCGGAGAGAACGGAGAAACCGATTTCTAACCGAACCCCCGGTGGACCGACAGCAGCTCGACATGTCGGCCGGTGGAGCCGTGGTCACGGTCAGGCTGGTCCGGTCTTTTGAGCACAGGAACTTCAAACCGGTCGTGTTTCCAGGAGTCGATCTTGATCAGACGGTCCCAGACTTCGTCCAGCTCGTCAGACTCGGTGAGAAGAACCAGAACCACAATACGGTATATTGATGAAGTCAGTCACTGGAATGTCAGGAACAAGAGCTTGTTTCCTGGGGCGAAGGAGGTGGTAGCAGAGGTGCAAATGTTGTCATATACACACATTGGCTCGCGCTCATGACCCCGAGGAAGTATACTACAAATAAAATGCGTTAAGTATATTTTTGGTCAGTATTTACAATGTATACTGCAAGTATACTTGCTTAATTTATCGTTCAAACGAAGTCAGATTGAACACTTCAATAAACTTCTTTTTTTTTTTTAGTTAAACTGGTGGCTGAAGATCAGCAGCATCATCAGCGGAGCTCAGATACTGTGAGTCTCCATGGCAACCAGTGAAACACTATGGCCTCCATCCTGTTCATGCTATCAGGAGCAGAGCTTTAGAAAACACCGAAAATTACTGTTGACCTCTTGTTTATTGTAGTTTGACCTTAGACCTCCCTGTGATTATTAGGGCTGAGAATGCGGGGGAAGGATCATGAACAGAATCTTATTTTCATTTCTGGACAAAACGAACAAGAAAGCAGCTTTAATATTGCTTTACACACATACTCTATAATACTACAGACCCAGAGCTAATTCTTTGTAGACCTAGAACGAACTGGAGGAAGTTTATACTTCATCTGGGAATAACCTGGGATCCTCTAGGATGGGATATTAAAATAAATCCAGTCCAGTTTAGGGCTGCTACTAACAACTATTTTTTATGGTCAAATAATCTATCAAATTCAACCAATTATTGAAATTAATGAATCGACTGTTTGCATTATGGACGGTTTTCTCCTGGTTAAATAAAATAAAATAATTAATCCAATAACCAAATGGCTCTTATTTGGCGATCAAATTTTAAACTTATCTTTCGGTTGTTTTAGAGTCATGCCGTCTAACCATAAAGAGATTAACCTTCATAATAAAAAGTGATGTGAGTTGTTGTGGCTGTCCTATTCCCCCCCCCAAATTTAAGTAAAAATGAAATCCGTAAATTGTTTAAAACAATTTGAACGCAACCCACAGTCAGTAAGCGACGCTCAGTCAGCAATAACGTGAAATAACCCCATGAGCGATTCAACATTTAAGATTGTAAAGTTTGGGCACATTTGTAACGGAAAGAGTATCAACCTGATTTTATAATATAATAGTCACTCAGTAATCTCAACCTCATTAACAATCCTCTACATTTCAAAATAATAACATTAAACCTAACAGTAACGTGAAGTACATGTCTTTTATCGTTGAGCTAGCTGGCTAACTAACTAGCCTTCCGAAACGGGTCGTCATCGTCAAGAATGCCTTTTGGGCCGCGTTGAAGGTTGAAACACATTTCATTTCTGCTGCGATGGTGTTGCAATGGCGCTGCTGTTCACTTCCTTCTCATTTCACGGTGTCAGAGGCGGTGTCTGGTCCCACGACCGCCATCGGTCTGCGACTGTGATGCTTCCGGCGACGTCTCCACAATTCAACAATTAAATTTGATGACAACTATTTAGGCTCATCACCTATCACTTATCTTGGGGATAATGTTGAATATTCGTTGCAGCCCAAGTCCTGATTGACCCTCCTCTGTCTTTCAGATGTTGCATCACGACCAGGTCTCCCCCCTCCGTTCAGGAACTATTCTTACGGTACGTTCCAGCAACTGGTGGTCTAATCGGTGGTTCTGACCTGGGTATAGAGGTAAAGACTACCTGGTTTGGTTTGGTCTCTGCCAGATTGACTGAAATGTCAAAAATAGCCTGATATCTGGAAGAAAAAAATGTAATGTTTTCATCCACTAAAAAGGAGATACTCAAAAACCGGATCATCTGACTCAGAATTGGGGGTGACACAAAACATGGCTGACTCTGTTCTCCTCTTTCCACAGACACGATGAAGATCATCCATCAAGCTCATGGAGCCAAGGTATCAGTCACTAACTCCTTCTCCTGTCGGAGGCAGTCACTAATCTCCGCTGCTGTTGTAAAGGGGGCTGTCGCTAGATCCTCCTCTTGTTTGATTGGTTTCTCATTAAACCTTTTTCCTGTTGGAAAAGTGCTTTTGAAATCTTGAGTCATGGCTGTCACTAATCCCTACTCCCGTTGGAGGCAGAGCTGTAACTAAGCCCTCCTCGCCAACTTGTTCTCCCCCTGTTGGTGAAGGGACGTCACTTAATCCTCCTCTTTCAAACCTTCTAACCCTCCTCCTAATTCAACCCCTAACTCACCACCTTACCTTCACCCTTAAATGTCGTCATGCTCTCAGTCTCCAAATTTCTCTTGATCCAGGAGGAGGTCTCCCCTAGTCCAGCAGCTAACCACTAACCCTGGCATAGGCATTGGTCTCAACAGGACCAGCAGCAACCTGGATCCTTGTTGTTGTTGTTGTTGTTTTTGTTTGACTGAGTTCTTAAGTTTTAACTATTTCCTGTTTCAGACAAATGAGCTGGTGATGAGTTTAGACGATGACGAAAAAATGATTCTACAAGAGAGTCAAACCCTCAGAGCCTCTGGAGTGGGTAAGATATCTTCTCCACTGCTATTAACTCTTGTTATTAACTCCTTTCATTAACTCTTGTTATTAATTTCTTCATTAACTCTTGTTACTAACTGCTATTATTAACTGCTATTATTAACTGCTATTATTAACTGCTATTATTAACTGCTGTTATTAAATGCTGTTATTAACTCCTGTTATTAACTCCTGTCATTAACTCTTGTTAGTAACTCCTTCAGTAACTCTTGTTAGTAACTCCTGTCAGTAACTCTTGTTAGTAACTCTGACGGAAAATGAAAGAATGTTCCTCTTCTGGCCTTGGTGTGTGGGACGGTGTGGTGGTCAGCTGATCACCAGACACCTAATACTGACTCTGTTTATGGGTGCAGCTGCAACAGCTTATATTTCTACTTGTTTTTCTCCATGTTTCCTATCTTTCTTCACATTGAAGTGTCCTCATATGGTAATGAATCAATATTCATATGTCTGCACCAGGTATAAAGAAGCTGTCTGTGCACACTGCTTACGAGCGCTCCCTGCATAGACTTTTCCTATGCAATATGTGAATAAAGACTCTCAGACCAAGACCATGTTGTTTTTAGTGTTATCCTTTATCGATTACTCTGACATTAGGTCTAGTTATTAACTCCTGTCATTAACTCTCGTTATTAACTTCTGGTATTAACTCTTGTTATTAACTCTCGTTATTAACTCATGTCATTGACTCATGTCATTAACTCTTGTTATTAACTCCTGTCATTAACTCTTGTTATTAACTCCTGTCATTAACTCTCGTTATTAACTCATGTCATTGACTCATGTCATTAACTCTTGTTATTAACTCCTGGTATTAACTCTTGTTATTAACTCCTAGTATTAACTCTTGTTATTTACTCCGTTATGATCAAGTTTACGCTGTATCCATTTCTGCCTCCAGCCAATGAGACGGAGCTCGCCTTCTTTAGGAGAGAAGACTACGGTCTCTATAAAGCCAACCCCAAATCAGCATGGTGACATTGTGACTGACAGACCAGAGGAGCCAGTGATCAGCCTGGTGACATCGTTACTGATGGTCAAAGGGGCGGAGTCTTTTTGTTTACAGGAAAATGTTTGTTTGGTTTCTATAAATCCAGGCTGAATAAAGTTCCTTGAATGTTGTTTGAATCAGTTGCTGTTGTTTTTAGTTCAATCCGTGGAACCCTCACATGTTCTGGTCAGAGGTCAGCTAGAGATCCAGCCTGATGCCACACCAGGACCAAGTGGTGTGGCGCTGTGCTTATTTTCTTCTGAACACTTATTTCTTGACACATAGGTCATCTTTATGTGTGAAGAATATCTAAAGATGTTAACCACATTCCAAAAAAATGGGGTCAAGTTACCGAACCAGGTTCCACAGAACGGACCAGCCAATCCTGATGAACTCCTCTGGGACAGGAACAGATACCAATGATTGACTGTTTGATTGACAGGGAAGTCACTTCTTTTCTGTAGGACCTCCTACTCTTTCCTACAGTCTCTCGTTTGCTAATCTGTTTCAGAACCTTTAAAAGTGCCTTACATATTAAGTTGGTTTGTATTTCTGGGCCACCGTAGTGTTTATAAACGGAGACCAGCTGCGTCTATTTCTGCTGCCGTCTCTCAGCTGTTTCCTGTTTTCAAGGCTCAGACTCAGTGTCTAACCTACAGGGTTGTCTTCACGGACACAAAGGTACGACCGTCCAGTCTTTTCCTTTCGCTTTCCAGACTGTTTAATGAAACAAATTAATAAAGGAAATAACTTCCTTTGGGAAAACAACAGCAATCATCATCTTAGAAAAAGGAACTTGGTAAAATCTTTAGCAGAGGAGAGTTTAAATGTTAGGAGAAATCTTAGGCCTATTTTTACATTTTAAAGGATTCAAGGGCAAATCCTCTCAGATTTAATGATTTCATTCATAATTGTCATATCAGGTGCACAAAAAACATTATGGGTACTTCATATCATTGTAATTCCACAAAAAATGGCTAATATGGTCAACGGTGGGTTATATTTGGGTGTTTGGACGCCACAGTCACCTTCACCTCATATAGATGACTTTAATTTTAAGGGGGAAAAAATGTAGAAATAAACTTCACAGCCAGAGAAACTCATTTATAATAATATTCCTGCAAAAGAGTTTTAGAGACAAAGGTTCAACACTGACAGGTACAACTGTGTCTTTTCTTGTACTCACACTGCTTTATCGTAATGATGTTTATTTTTACAAGTTTGTTTTTCATAGTCGATAAACTATATTTATTTATCATATTTTTAAAGTTACTCGTTTAAAGGAGTTCTACTTATCTTAAAGAAGGCAAATACAAAAACTCTGGATTCAGCAGTTTTAATCCTGCTCACACGCCAACACCGGGACCGATGGACCTCGATGGCGGGGGATGGTCTGATGCAAATTATTGTCATCCCAGCCAAAGTGGTCCTGGTTTCATCAGCAGTTTTTTGTGGACAGGTCGGGTCAGTTCTTTAGGTCCAGGTTTTCTTCACTTCCCGTGTCGACTCCACATATTGGTTCTAGCCTTGAAGAGGAGCTCTTGAAGAAGTGGACACCAGTTCCTCAGCAGGGACCTGGAAAATGGTCTTCATGACGAGCAGAGGGACTGAGGAAACGTCCGTCCAACCATCGACACGCCCCATGGAGGGCTCCTTCACCACACTGAGCACCATCGCCATCCAGGCCGGCCAATCACAGATCGTCGTCTCTGTACTGAAGGTTGGTGTCCAACCAATCAGAACTCAGAGTTTCTCAGCACTCTTGACCTCTATAATGTAATGACGTAGCTTTAGTCTCTCTGTTATATAGAGATGAAGCTCTGTTGGCTCTGTGATATAATGATGTGGATCTAGTGTCTATGTGATGTAATGTTGTGGCTCTAGTGTCTATGGGATGTTGTCGCTATGATATCAATGATATAATGATGTGACTCTAGTGTTTATGTGAAGTTATGATGTGGCTCTAGTGTCTATGGGATTTGTCGCTCTAGTGTCCATGATATAATGATGGTTGTAGTATCTCCATGATATAATTATGTGGCTCTAGTGTCTATGGGATTTGTCGCTCTAATATCTATGATATAATGATGTGACTGTAGTATTTCTCTGTAATATAATATCGTGGCTTTAGTATCTCTATGATATAATTATGTGGCTCTAGTGTCTATTGGATGTTGTCGCTCTAGTGTCTATGATATAATGATGGTTGTAGTATCTCCATGATATAATTATATGGCTCTAGTGTCTATGGGATTTGTCGCTCTAGTGTCCATGATATAATGATGGTTGTAGTATCTCCATGATATAATTATATGGCTCTAGTGTCTATGGGATTTGTCGCTCTAGTGTCCATGATATAATGATGGTTGTAGTATCTCCATGATATAATTATATGGCTCTAGTGTCTATGGGATTTGTCGCTCTAGTGTCCATGATATAATGATGGTTGTAGTATCTCCATGATATAATTATGTGGCTCTAGTGTCTATGGGATTTGTCGCTCTAATATCTATGATATAATGATGTGACTGTAGTATTTCTCTGTAATATAATATCGTGGCTGTAGTATCTCTAGGATATAATGACGTGGCTGTAGTATCTCTATGATATAATGATGTGGCTATACTGTCTATGTGATGTAATGATGTGGCTTTAGTGTCTATGGGATGTTGTCGCTCTAGTATCTACGACATAATAATGTGGCTCTAGTATTTATCTGTCATATAATGACGTGGCTGTAGTATCTCTATGACATAATGATGTGGCTCTAGTATCCCTGTCATTTAATGACGTTGTTCTAGTAGCTCTTCGATATAATGATGTGGTTCTAGTATCTACATCAAATAATTATGTGGCTCTAGTGTCTATTAGATGTAGTGAGGTGGCCTTAGTGTCTATGTGATGTAATGGCTTTAATATCTCTAGGATGTAATGGCGTGGCTCTAGTGTCTATCTGATGATGTGGCTCTAGTATCTCTATGATCTAATGATGTGGCTCTAGTGTCTCTAATAGACGCCCTTCTGGCTCTGGTTCTTGGACAGAGTGGGTTCCGGGTCCACCTTCAGCTGGTCCAGGTCCATCCAGGTCTCTGTGAGGTCGGATCAAACCAGGAGCAGAACCAGACTCTGATTCAGCAGCAGCAAGAGCTAATCAACAAACTCAAGGTACTCAAGGTAAAAGGGACAGGTGAGCTTACAGAACCCTGAGGTACACCAGCACTCAGGGTTTTAGGTTCAGACAGAGTACCATTGACACTGACCTGCTGTTTCTGAAAAGAGGGATGTCGTCTGATAGAGGGAGAACGTTAAGATCTAAAACTTTTGTTTATCCCCGAATCGTTTCGGAATGTCAAGGAAATGTCATCGGCGCCGCTGCTGACACAATAACTCAAAATACATTTCATGGATTTCATTTTCAAATTTTTACCCCCACATATATGTATATGAGAAAGAAGGGGTTAATTTTGGGAACTGTTAGTGGCATATTTCCACCACTAGGGGGAGTATTATCTCCAACATCACAGTTTTTGGGCCCTCATTTCTCAACCGTTAGCCCGATTCATACCTAAATTGGTTCATATGAATCAACTCCAGGAGATCTATCGTGTCATATTCACCTCTAATAGTTCTTATTTTCTAAGACGCACTATTGGTCTGAACGCATCATCTGCGCATCTGTAAACAAACTGAAAGGGATCTAGCAAAGAGCTGACTTCTGTTATCAGATTAATAATGAGTCTCCCCAAACACATCGTGACCATTGAAGTCAGTGCAGCTGGACAGTAACCCACGTCCTCCTGGTATGACCTGTGTCCTGTGTTAGAGTCATGAGCAGGAGGTCCTGGCGGTGGTGGAGGAGAGGAAGAGAAAGAGGAAGGACGAAGGGATCATTGAGGAGGAGGGGGTGTTTGTCGCCATGGCGGCATCTCTGACTGAAGGATGGTCCTTATTGGTCCGTCTGCTAGAGAGACAACAGGAAGTCCTGGAATGGGCCTCAGAATTCTACCGCAGAATACTGGAGGT
This sequence comes from Lophius piscatorius, assembly GCA_009660295.1. Classification (NCBI taxonomy): domain Eukaryota; kingdom Metazoa; phylum Chordata; class Actinopteri; order Lophiiformes; family Lophiidae; genus Lophius; species Lophius piscatorius. The sequence goes on along the minus strand of VRLP01001169.1, from coordinate 52,362 downwards.
AAAATGACAGCAACACAGATTCTCCTGTGTCCTCTGTGACGTCTTAGGGTTTCACCTTCTCCTCTCTGTGTCCAGTTCTCCAGCAGCCTGGACCGACTGGAGGCCCTTAAGAACTTCCCAGAGGTCTACAGTCTACAGCTCACCTACCAGTCCACCAGGAGAGGTACCAGAACGAGTACCAGTACTGGTTAGAACATAAACCAAGATTAAACCAGGTTAAATCCTCTTTAGACAGAATTAAACTAGGTTTGAACCAGGTTAGATTGTCTATAATCAGGTGATGACAGTGACTGTGTTTTGGGACTGGTTCTGGTTCCAGAAGTTCTAGAGAAGTCTCTGCAGGTTTTAAGATGCAGCAGCGTTCTCCTCCAGAACCTGAGACAGCTGCAGAGGACTGAGACCCTCCAGAGGAGAGGAGGAGTACTGCAGGAGGACCAGCAGAATCAGGAGGACCAGGACGAGGTAACCATAAATCGCTGTCCTACACTGATCAGCCTTAACATTATAACCGCCTAGCTATTATAATATATTGTTGGTCTATCTTAGCCACTAGTACATTTCAGTGACATCACCATGTTGCTGGTCTACTGGCAGTCCGTCCTTAGACCACTATGATAGGTTCCCATATACCCCAATACCCAACTTGACCTGCAGTTCTAGGTTAGGGTTAGGGATACGGTTGGTCAGACCCAGTCCTCTAGCCATCACAATCTGGTCGTCATCAAGGTCTCTTACATCCTCTCACTTTTGGTGCACAGATAATATTTGTCCTTCACTTAATCTGCTCATGGTTATATTGTTATTACTGATGGTTTCCGTTCAAAAAATCTGATCTGAGAAGGTTCACATTCTCTCGGACCTATTGATCTCCTTCTGGTCTTCCCAGTGGTCCCAGTCCAGTGGGGCGATGGCGCTGAGGCTTGAGCAGCTGGTGGAGACACTGCAGGACCGAAGGAGAAGGGCGGACCTCGCTGTCAGGCTCCGCCTTCAACATCTGGGGAATGACAACTTCAGAGGAGACCAGGTGTCCCGACAGGTACGGTCTGATCTTAAAATATGGCCCAACCTAGAAGGTTCGGTGAAATCATGACTGACAGCTGACATCTGCTCGAGGTTGGGTCTAGCAGGGGGGTGGGGGGTGGGGGGAGAGACCTGAGCACAGGGTCAGAGACCTGATATCAATAATATGTCTTCACTGCAGGATCTGACAGGAGACCAGATCCTGGATCAACACCTGGCCCCTGGATGCACATTAGACCTGCAGCCTGGATCCACACCAGAACTGCAGCCTGGATCCATTCCAGACCTACAGCCTGGATCCGCATCAGATCCGAAACCTGGATCCACTCCAGACATGAAAGCTGGATCCATGCCAAACCTGAAACCTGGATCCACATCACAAGAGGGGGCAGACCAGAGGAAACATTCTATGATAAAAGAATCTAACGAGCTAAGTCCAGAAGCCTTCAGAAAATTGCAGTCTGGATTCAGATTAAGCCTGAAGACTGAATCTGGATCACAGCCCAGATCAGCCTCTGTACCCGGGGACACCAGAAACCTTCAGTCTGGATCCAGATCATACAACCAACCTGGTTCAAAACCGAGAAACAGAGACCTGTGTCCTGAATTCAGAATACTGGACACAAGAAACCTTAAGTCTCGACCCATTTCAAGGGAGACCACAGATCTTCAGTCTGAATCCAGATCAGAAAAAACGAACATAGACATTCAGTCTGGTTCCAAATCGGAGAAGCCCAGAAAACTTCCATCTGCATCAAGATCAGAGAAGACCACAGGTTTTCAGTCTGAATCCAGATTAGAGGGGATCACAGATCTTCAGTCTGGATCCAGATCAGAAAAGACAACCATGGACATTGAGTCTGGGTCCCAATCAGAAAAGACGACCATACACATTCAGTCTGGATCAACATCAGAGAAGACCACAGATCTTAGGTCTGGATCGAGATCAGAGGAGACCACAGACCTTCAGTCTGGATCCAGATCAGAGATCACAAATCTTCCAGAGAAGACCATTGAGCCCCAGTCTGGAATCATATCAGAGAGGACAACAGATCGTCAGTCTGGATCAATATCAGATGTGAAGCTAACATCTGGACCTGAGGTAAGATCGTCCACCAATCATCACTCAGATTTAGATGTTGTTTATTTGTCAGAGATGTTGCCCTGGCACCCAGACTCACCCATAACCAATTGATCTTGGCGTTAACTTGCCTGAGCCTTAGACTGCATGGTCCTAGGACAATGACAGTTGTCTGTCTGAACCAAGCAGGCACCAGTAAGAGATCAATTCAGACTGTTACTACAAAAACCAATACAAATCGGGACTGAAAACAGTCCAGACTAGGAAAATTGAAACCAATGCAGATCAGGACCCGTGATGCCAATTTAGAACAGGACCTCTGAAACTTATGCAGAACATAAACAAACCCAGTCCAGAAGAGGACTGAGAGCAATCCAGAACAGAACTTAAATCATTCCAGAATAGGATGGCTGAAACCTGTCCAGACTTGGATGACTGAAACCAATCCAAAGACGGCAACCAATCAAAACCAGGGCCGCGGAAACCATCCAGAACAGGACTGAAACCAATCCAAAACAGGACTGAAACCAATCCAAAACATGACTGAAACCAATTTAGACGAGGAATGCTGAAACCAATCCAGACCAGGACCACTGAACAAATTCAGTCCAGAAACGCTGAAACCAATCCAGAATAGGACCACTGAAACTAGTTCAGACCAGGATGACTAAAACCAATCCAGACCAGGACCACTGAACAAATTCAGTCCAGAAATGCTGAAACCAATCCAGAATAGGACCACTGAAACTAGTTCAGACCAGGATGACTGAAACCAATCCAGACCAGGACCACTGAACAAATTCAGTCCGAGAATTGCTGAAACCAATCCAGAATAGGACCACTGAAACTAGTTCAGACCAGGATGACTGAAACCAGTGCAGACCAGGACTGCAACCAATCCAGACCATGACTGAAACCAGTCCAGAACAGAAATTATTCTTCTGTGGTTGTAATAAAGTCTGATGTCTATCATAGGTCTTGGGTTCTGAGTTTGACCCGCCCCCTCTAGCGTCTGCAGTCCAGCAGCCTTTGCAGCTACTCGGCAGAATTCAACAGAAAGTGGATGAGCTTTGGTGTCAGCAGCAGATCCAGACCCAGCACCAACAGGAGAACTGCAGGAGGTACCAGAAGAAGCTGGTCAAGGTACTGATGCCATCATGTCAGAGCTTAAAATATTCAATAGCATCAGAGACTACAGATTGCTGTAGTTGGGTAAATTCCGACACCCTCCAACAATGGAATTCTGTATCGTTCCAGACCCGACAGGACCTGACCTGTGTCTCCGAGTTGCTGGACTCCTGCACTCTGATGGATCTGGGTTCAGACATGCAGACATCTAGACTTCTGGAACGCTTCGCGCATGCTAGACCTCATTTCACTGTGAGTCCTTTAACCTCATAGGAAAACGGGACAGGGGAAACGCAGAGAACAAAGACTGTTAAGACCATCATAATTTACTTATTTACTTAGAAAAGGGGGGCCAATTAGAACAAGCACTGTTAAAACAATCAAAATGAAAGGACAGGGGGACCACTGAGAACCAGGACTGGTCAGTCTGTCTGACAAGTCACTGCATTAGCTCTGGCCTCAACTGGGGTCTCAGAAGGACCTTTCCCCACTCATGATCAGATTATTCTTTCTTCAGAGGCTGGACATTGAGGTGGAGGTCCTGGAGAAGGACTGGGAGACTCTGAGAATAGTCCAGGACAGTCCGGAGCTGGAGGACAGGATTAGGCTAGCAGCGAGAGAGGAGGACCTGTCAGACTTGGTGAAACTCCAGAAGGCAGTGAAGAACAAGATCCACCAGTGTGAGTCCATCCTAGAACTGACCAGCAGATTCCACCTCACATCCCAGAAGGTAAGTGGAGCCTGCTAGCGTGCTGTGTCCAGTTTGTGGTCCAGTTAGCTTACAGAAACAACTAGCTGCTGCTTTAGTTTAGTTCCGGTCCTTGGGTTGACCGACCAGAACTGACTGCAGTTCCCTGTGTGTCCAGCTGGAGACGCTGATTCAACGAGACGCTTCAAGTCCTGTAACTGGTCCAGTGGTCAGAGGGATAAGAGTGAAGCAACAGGAAGTCCAGAGTCTTTTAAAAACTGCCTCGACTCAAAAGAATGATATCATCACCGCTGTCACCAACAGTGTAAAACATCGCCCAACCCAAATGTAGTCTTACAATAATCCAGGATTACTTCCTGTAATAGACTACTTTGACTCTCCTGCAGGGTTTGACGGGTTTTGCAATTCAGCAGCTGGAGGCCCGTCTTAACTCTCTGGACTCACTCTCTGATTCGTGGCTGAAAGAAGAAGCTCGACGGGACGATGAACGCCACAGAGTGCTGCTGATTAATCGGCTGAATGACGACATCACACAGGTGAGGCCCTATGATGAGGGCATAACCTGTTTTGAAGAAACCCGGACGGTTGAAGCTGAACTGGTTTTGTTCTGGTCCCACTTGTGCGCAACAGTGAACAGTCTCAGCTCACTGTTTATGATCTGTATGGGGACGACTGACTTCACCTACTTTGAACGATAGACTAGGCCCATTGAGGGATCAATGCACAAGATGTCACTGTGAGGGGTTACAGCTGCACTGTATTATGGGTAATGATGATGTCAGAGGTTAACAGATGACACGCCGTGGTTTGTTTAGAGATGTTCTTCACCAGTTTGACCAGCAGTGAGTAAGCATTCACTCATCAATCTGATCTGATTGAGGTGAATTCATCCACGCTGGATCAGAACCTCATGAGTTCACAACCTTTACAAACAGCGCCGTGGGTCCAGTTCTGTCATTAAGATCTGTAGCAGCTGTTGGAGGACTGACCGGGGGGGGAAGAGGGGCGGGGGGAGTCAGATCAGAAATACAGGCCGACTCAGCCACGGGGTATTTCCCATCATGCACCTGGTGCTGTATGTCACCAGCAAACTCGAACCAGCAGTAGCAGCTGGACTTGACTTCAGACTGGTTAAAGAACACTTCCTCCTCCAAGGGGAGGCAGGCCAGAGTCCAAACATCCAGAACTTTCTGATTGGGTCTGAGGAGTCTATCAGCTAGTTCCACCAGGACAACACATAACCAAAGTTCAACTTTAAACATGAGTCCTTGAAAGTTGAATCTGAACAGTATACAGTTGATCTCCCATGAGTAATGTGGTTGGATAGCGGGTCCATGGTCTGGATTACCTGCTATGGCATTATGTGATGCCACTGGAAACCCCAGCAGAGAGTTTGTTTTTAATAAACCTCTCTAAGAATTCATTGGGAAAATAGAAAAATAATGACCTTCACAAACACATCCAAGAGAAACTGTCAGGAGCCATGATAGATAAGATGTAAACAAATTAAAAACCACTGGAAAACTTTGAAGACGTCAATTATATGGATAAATCCCACAACAGCAGAAGTGAAGCAAGGCCACCAACTTCACCTTTTATGCAACAATGAATGAAGTCATTGAAGAAGAGGTAGACCGCTGGTAAAGTTTTCTGACTATGGCGTGGATCTGGGTTTTGAGGATGAATCCCATGAGGACTTTCTGCTTTTGTTGTTACTTCGGATAATATTGAGGATAACGTCCTATTTTCTAGTCAGTTAACCACACAACATGGCCTCACTAGCAAACTCAATTTTTAGTAATGTAATGATGATGTAACGTTAGTCAGAGTAAAACCACTTAGAGGTACCAACAGGGCTTTGTTGTCGCCATGTCTTTCCTCCGTCATGCCTCCAGTGGGAGTAAGCCTGAGTTATTATCAAGCTGTTTCTAGGATAAAAGCATCACAACAAAAAACGATCTGATCACACAATAGACGCCCATATCTGATAAAACTTCAAAATTGGTCCTCCATTGCTCTCGTCACTGAGCTACTGACAGCTGTTCCAATTGAATGAATCAGCACATGTAAACACCACATCGTATTTAACCACTGCTCATGTAAACAGTTAACTCTGAATCTTCATTCCAAATGATTTCAATCAGAAAGAGGAAAAGTCCCCATGTAAACCCAGTAATTGATGGCTTCCTTCATTTTCACTCACACTCAAACCATCCATCCTCTAGTTCCAGATAGTGAACCTTCTTTATCTTCAGATGAATGTCCCTGGTCCGTTAGATGCAGATAGTCTGCTGAGTCCTGCCCTGATACGTTGATGTAGGCCTCTGATAGCTCCCAGCTTGTGTTATAGTGGAAGTGACTCTCACCACCAACTGTATACTTGTTTGTGACCTTACGACTTTATGTATCCAACACCTACTGGAGGTTAAACACCTGACCCCCCTACCAGTTAGTTGGAAGCGAGGAAGCCTTTTGGATGAAATGTGAAAAGTCTTTAAGTCTAAACGAGGGTGGGGGTGGGGGGTCATTCAGAACATTTATTAATTCAGTCTGTTATCACAAGGAGTCCTGTAATCCTCCTTCCTGGACTCAACCTACCTGTACCCAACCCCCTCTGTATTCCAACCGTAAAGAAAGGAAGCGTCAAGAAGAATCATAGTCATAGTCTTTGGAAGTGTTTGTGTCAAAACTCAAAACTGCTGAGTCACCTGATGAGACCCAACAGAGGATGACGGGGTGTTTATTTTAAAAAGTGGCTTGTTGCTTTGGACCGGTTCTATTTATGTTTCCATACGATCCAGGCATTCTGGGTTCTCAGGCATCCCCAGAGGCACAGAGTTCATCTGCCGAACCCTGGAGGATATTTGGGGTTCTCTTTGGTGTTGAACCGAGTCTGTCGTGGTAGTAGTTTACAGTAATCTAGAGTTAGAATGGTTCTCTCTATTAATATCTGGTGGTCCTCACTAATATTCAGTCCATGTAACCTTTGTTTTTTTTTAGCTCTTTCCTTTCAAACCAACAACCTCCTCCTCCTCAGGATACAAAGCTCCGCCTTTGGTTTTATGTGTTCACTTATGAGACACTGTGGTCTCCTTCAGCTGTCCTGGACTAACAGATCCGCTATCTGACACTGCTGCGCCCCCAATCAGAGGCAAGAATGTCCCGCTGGATCTAATCCCTCCAGCTCTAAAAATACTCCTATCTAAGCTCTGAGTGAAGACAACCTCCGACCTCAGATTCATGGACTCACTGCTATTTCAGAGGAGGGACTGTTTTAGACCTGCATGATTTTGACTTGATGATGGCGCCGATTGAAACTCACAGAATATGCCTAGATTCATCACTACATTGTCACAGTCCACCATACACCTCCATAGGTGTAGTTCCAGTGGAGAAAGAGGAAACTCTGATGAAGGCATGCAGTGGTCCTGATGGTCTGGTGGAACCATGTAGGAGCTGGTTTTCCTGTTCCTCTCAGGATAGCAGCAGCTCAGAATCTCACATTCTGATCTGATAAAGACCAGGATCAGAGGTTTCCGAGTCATAACATTCTCAACCTCTGGTCAAGGTTGGCGTTTAACTTAAATATGACTTCAGAGCAAGTTCCATGTCTCTAAAGAGTTATTTAATGGCCAGATGTGGACATTTGAGACCAAATGGTCTAACTGAGCTCAGAGTCTTGGTCAGACCAAGACCAAACATAACGGACTGACCCCTCACTGTGTGTTTTTAATGATGCAGCTGCGTAACTCCTTCAAAGATCTAGAGAAATGCTTCAGTAACCTCAAGACCAGCTTCTTGAAGCGAAATGACCGGACCAGGAACACCAAGGCCACTAGGAACCAGCTGCAGCAGGTGGAGCTGTACCAGGAGAAGCTGAAGGTGAGCCTAGCTTGTTCTGGTTACGGTTTGGGGTTATCAGAGAGGTCAGGACATGAACCACAGAACTCTTACAGTTCCTCCGGATCCAGAGAGCAGTAATCTCTGTGATCCAGACTGTGATTTGAGTGGATCTGCGATGGCATGAACCACATTACATAAACAGGATGTCATGAAAGTCACTCTGATCCAGACTATCAGGAAACATGTGCAGGGGATGACGGCCCGGCTGGGGTCAGAGATCAAGGATGGGGGCGTGGCCCGGAACTTGGAGGATGCCATCAATGAGTTGCAGGTGCAGATGGGAGACTTTGAGCGGAGGATGAGTGAAGACCAGAGAACGTTGGAGCTCAGCTGCAGACTACAGACCGCCATGGAGGAGGTGATCGCCGTGGTTACAATCACCATCAGAGCGGTTCTGGTTTGAGAGGGACTGACCCACCTTTACCTGTTGTTGTATGTCAACAGTATCAGTTGTGGTGCGAGGCAGCGAGGGGCACCATTGCCCTTGTGGAGAAGTTTTGGTCAGAGTGTCACAGCGCGGATGCTGTCTCTGTCCTGAAACAGCAGTTTGAAAAGTTTGTGTGGCCAACGATCCCGGAGCAGGAGGAGCGGATCAGTCAGATATCTGAGCTGGCCATCAGGCTGCATGGTGAGGAACAACAAGCATGGTACACATGAACCACAGGGACCTGATTTCTGTCCTTAATCTAAGTGCACTGGTTCTTGCCTGTGCGCTCAGGGCTGGAGGAGGGACGGCGCTTCATAGAGAAGACTGTCAGTCAACATTCAGATGTGATGGAGTCCATCAGACGGCTGAGTGATGGACTGAGAGAGCTGGAGACCAGACTCAAGGTACATATTCATACACAAATAGATATCCACACTACACACACCCACACCCACACACATCCTGCAGATACTGGGGTTGAATGTGAGGCAGTATGGCTGACAGGCGACTTAAGAGGGGTATTGAACTCTTACTGATTCTAGAACTGTGGAAAGAACCTGGGCTTGTTCTTGGGGTGGAGCCATACCAATTAGATGTGGTTGGGCTCCTCTGCACGTAGCATTAGTTCTGGAAGCAAACCCCTAAAGACGGTCTGGACTCTACCTTTCTCTGGAGTTCTACAGATTGGTGTTGGAGTTCTCCTCAGAGAACCAGCCTTCATACAGCTCTGACTGTTGTCTGTGCATACACAACATACAGCAGTTCTGAGTTTCCGGCCTTCTCAGAGTTTCTGGATGACATCTTAGAATGGGCTCCATCTGGGGACTCTATAGTTCTCCTGGGCGACTTCAACGCTCATTTTGGCTAAAACAGAGAAACCTGATTGGGTGTGACTAGAAGGAGCGGAACCTGAGCAGTGCTTTATAATTGGAGCTATGTGTTAATCATGGACTGTCAATGACAAACACCAGGTTAAATCATAAGGTGGCTCATAAGTTTACTTGGTATCGGGTCACCTAGGGAAAAGATCTATGATCAACTTTGTGGTTGTGTCACAGATCAGCTTATTTCTTATACATTTGGGTGAAGAGAAGAGCAGAGCTGTCAACTGATCACCACCAACTTCTGACAAATCCCGGTGGAGGTTTGGGACATGTAATCTGAGTAGGCCATGTTTAGGTTTTCCATTTCGGAGATATCTGCTAGCAGCTGTGGCCAGAAGGCCATTTGTTCCCGTGGCAACCAAAGAACCAGCTCTGAAGAAAGTCGTCAAACTGAAGAGGGAGTTGGTTAGGCGTTGGTTACAGACTTGGTTAGGCCAGGGGTCTCCTCCTGAATCAGCAGACATGTACCAAGAGAAGAGTGGCTGCAGCCTTGGTATTTGCTAAGGCAAAAAAAACAGGGGTGGGACGATTTCAGGGAGAACTTGAAGAAGGATTTTTTTTATCAGCCTCATGGAAGTTCTGGCAAAGAATCTGACGACTCAGGGAGAGAAAGCAGGGCTTGGCTCAGACTGTGTACAGCTTGAGGGGAGAACTGCTTGCCAACACTGAACATATCTCCGGATGGTAGAAAGAACACCTAGGGGAGGTCCGGAACCAAGATACCCTATACTACATAGTGGAGGCAGAGTCGGAATACTCAGGGGAAGGCTCATCCATTTCCCTGGCTGAGGTCGCTAAGGTACTGTAAAAGCTACCCAGCCGCAAGGTGCCAGGGGTGGATGAGATTCACCCCGATATCTTAAAGGCTTTTTACATTGTGGGACTGTGCTTGACACACCTATTTAATATCATGTGGTGGACAGGACATGTCTTGGGTGGTGGTCTCAGTTTTTAAAAAGGGGGACCGCAGGGTGGGCGAGTTGCTGTCTCAAGAAAAGGACTTTAAGTATATTGGAGTCTTGTTCTAACAGGACCACGGTGGTTCGGTGCAACATCAGCAGCAGTGATGATATTGTATCGGTCCGCTGCGGTGAAGAGCTGAGTCGTAAGGCAAAGCTCTCAGTTTACCAGTATGGCTTTCATTCAGGAGATTTTTCATCATGTTTTCAGAAGGAGAATCTCAGGAAGCAGCAGGATGAAGGAGAGAAGGATAAGAGGGATGAGATAGAGAGATGGAGAGAGATCCAGACAAGTGAGAAGGGTGGAGAGGAGGATGGAGAGGAGGAAAGAGACAGGGATGGAATGAAAGACGGAGAGAAGGACAAAGAGGAAGAAGGAGAAAAGGATGGAGTGACGGACAAAAACAAGGACAGACAGGGGGTTGGAGAGGTGGATGGAGATTCAGAAGAAGAGGAGGACAAAGCGGAGGGTGGAGAGGAGGATGATGCGAAAGATGAAGAGCAGAATGAAGAGGAAGACAGTGACGAGGATGTAGTAACGGACGAAGAGGAGGACATAGAGAAGGATGGAGTGAAAGATGAAGAGCAGGATGAAGAAGAGGACAGAGAGGAGGACATAGTGGAGGATGCGGCGGGAGATGGAGTGAAGTACGAAGAGGTGGCTGGAGAGGACGGCCGCAACTCACAGCAGGCACCTGATCAGGTAAATATCAAAATGACAGAGAAAACATGCTTATATGTTAATGTGTTTATGTGTTTATGTTTACACATTTATATATTCACATGTTTGTTTATTTTTAAGCTTTTGTGTTAACAGTTACTTTTTTATATTTATCTATGCTTATTTTACATGTTCACAATTTTTATATATTTACTTTATATTTAGCAATTTGATTTTTAAAATGTTCCCCCTCTGAAAGACTAAATTGACAAAATATGTGGTGTACTGATCATGTGACTGACTATCTGACTGACCATGTGATGATAAACATCTGGTTCCAGTCCGAGCTGAAGGAGACATGCCACAAGCCCCACCTGACCGCTGAGCAAGATGAGAGCGACGTACCTTTGAAGGCCGCAGCCAATGAGAAGCCTCTGCTGCAGAGGCGAGGCAGCGAGGAGGGCAGACGGTTGACGAGCAGGTATGACTGACTGATGATATCATCGGTCATGCAACTGAAAACATCAGATGTGTGAACCGAAGATGACTTCCTCCCCATCCATCAACCAATAACACAATGGAGAGGTTCTGGATAAAGGTTCTGGTCTGTTCTTTGTGTTTGAATACAGTTTTCTGATGTAATTTCTCCTTCAGCCGCAGTGAGACCTTCACCGCCTCCTTCTGCTTCAGGATCTCGTCCTCCCCAGTGGACGCCAGTCAACGGATTCACATCAAACACAACCAGTCACATTCTGTCAACACTGAGCCTCAGGCCACGTTACCCTCACCGATTAGCCCATCGTTGTCTGACATTCAGAGGGAGGAACTTGAAACAGAACAGCGGGAGGCTCCTAAGGTGAGATTGCATGCATGATGACCCTCAAGGGGTCAATTCTGTACCTTCTTCCTGCTGTCTAGATGCTGATAATACTAACCTGGGGCGTAATCTTCTCAGCATACAAACGTCTCTTTTCTACTTATTTACCCAGGACGCATTAGCAGGAGGCGGGTCAGAGACAGAGCTCCAGCGACAGGAAGTTATGTCTGATGATTCTGTGTCCAGTGACGAGTATGAATGTGCATCACCTGACGACATTTCTCTGCCGCCACTGGCAGAGACCCCTGAGTCTATCATTGTCCAATCAGATGTTGAGGAAGGCTTCTGCTCCAACCAGTCCAGCCACCAGATCCACTTCCACCCTGAGACCAGGGAGACCAGAACCAGTGCAGTGCGACAGCACAGAGAGTCCAGTCAAGCCGAAACATCTCCCACTAGCTGTCCCAGCAGCAGGTCAGAATTGTTCTAGTGGATGTTGTGGCTCTGCAGGACCTAAACACGCGACTAACATGCTACTCTAACTTGTTACACTAACATGCTAACAGTTGGTGTGAGACAGCAATGGCGTCATGATGGCTTTCTAGTTCAAGGGGGTAGTACTAGGGTAGTATTTCCTCCTAACAACCACGGGGGGGAAATTATATGCAATGATAATGTCTATAATTACAAAGTTCTGGGTGGTCCAGAGTGAGGCCACAACGCCATGAGGACTTTGGGGACGTTATGGGGACACATTGTGGTCAGGAGGTACTTAGGTTCTAGACCAGGACCCAGCAGCGGTAGGAGGACCAGGACTTCCTAATTTAAGTTTGTTCCTTTGTGTGTTACAGGTTCAGATCTGAAACCAGTTCATTTGGCCAGGGTCCATTGGTGGTTCCTGCTCCGAAACTGATGACCAGCACCCTCATCACAACCCTAAAGACCTCGGAGGCCAGCACAGACATCTCCCAGAGTCGTGGCCTCACTCTGAACTCACACCACCCAGAACTGAGGTTACCCCCAATCCACAACAGCTCGGACCGTTGTTCTAATAAGGACAACGGAAATCCTGAGAACACTGGCCAGTTTGACCTGCTTCAGAGGACTCGTAACCTGAGCTGCAACACTGGGTTGCCCAGCATCCTTCCAGGCAATGGTGGTCAACAGGTTTACCCTGACTCTAGGCCTGGCCTTGATCAGGGTGTACCTACCTCCCAAACTATGGAGTCAACACAACTGGCCTCGAAAGCCGAAACAAACCGTCTCAGTAACACTGGTGCCCGCAGAGTAACTGGTACCAGCAGAGTTAATGAGAGGACCATCTACATCCAGTCCTCCCCTATAGAAAGGCCTTTATCCCAGAGTGAGACCCTGACGCAGATTGGTTCAACAAACCAGACCAGAGGGTTAGTTCAAAGGCCCAGAGTCACAGCCTCGGTTATTCGCAGGGTTGGAAACAAAGAGTCTGCAGCTCTCCCTCAAGACAGCAATCGTCCACAAGATTACCCTGAATCCAGGACTCATCATGACCTACCTTCCTCCCTAACCGAGGATGAAGAATCCTCAATCGTGATACCCCATAGGAGGAACACACCTACAACCCTTACCCACAAACATATTTCCCGCCAGTCTTATCCTCCAAAAATTCAACGTGATGCTCCCCAGTTTCTTCGGTCACAGCAGCTCAGATCCCCATTCCTCTTTCTCCAGAACCAAACAGCTTCAGCAACATCAGTTTATCCAGCTTCAGCAGAAAACAGAGCCACATCCCCTTCCAGTCCCAGATCAATACCTGTACGCAGCAGAGTGTGCATGACAGTGCCATAACCCCCAGCTGCACTGCCCAACCCACTCCTCCACCAGAACCAAAATCCCCAGCTTTGGCTGAGCAGGCTAATATGCATGTCACTTTCCTCTCCTCCTCACCTCATCTGCTAACGCCAGACCAAGACTCAAACGTTTGTCAGCCCTTGGCCATCCGCGAGGAGATCCGACTCACTCCTCAGATCCAAGGGCCCCCGCTTCCTACTCATCCCGAGGAAAAAGCCTCTAGATCTAGTCCTTCCAGCTTCACCAGGCCCCTGTCCTGAGCTACCGTCATGGGGGGCTCCCCAGTGACGCTAGAGGTGAAGGTGACAGGACCACCAGAGCCCACACTTACCTGGTGGGTAGCATATAACAAGCTCCACAATAACCCCTAACCCTAACCCCAGCCGCCAGCTTCATAAGACTAACATACTAACTCCGAGCCGCATTCAACCACAACTTTAGCATGAGCTTTGATCTGAACCCACATTCAACCACAACCCTAACACAAGAATTAGCTTAAACCCACATTCAACAATACCCGCACACCAACTTTAAAACCAACCCATGTTCGACCCAATCCCCCATGCCGGCATTAACACTGTCCCATGTAAAACCACACCCACCACACCGGCATTGACCTGGACCCCATTCAATCAATGGGGATCCAGGCCGGCTTTTACACTGATCGATGTGTCCCACTGGCGTTGGTTGGATCCTGAATTTGTAGCCATGAGCCATTACTTTGGCATTTTCTCCTGTGGTTACAGTATCTGATTGCTCCGGTGTTTTCTCCTCTGGTTGCTGTACCTAATAGTAATTTGATTACTCTGTTGTGCTTGTGTTCAATAAACATATTTGCTGGTTCAGACTCTGGTTTTTCTAAAGTTCAGGTTTTGGATCCTAGAAATACCCAGGCCCAGGAGCTCAGCCTGGTAGGAGATTCTGGTATTGATGTCCTCATTTGTAACAACAGTTCTTTAATCAGGTGAACCATTCTGAAAAATGTCCCAATTGTACCTATCAAAGCAGGCTTTCAGTGGCTTTCCATGTTCCGATCACTTTCTTGTGTGTTTCCTTTTTCTGGTTTCTTCTCTTATGTTTGGTCTTATACACTGGGATCATGTGCACAACATGATTATCAGCATTTAATACGGGCGGCATATATTCAACACATAAACACCTTATAAATTTGACATAGCAATTGTCCAAAAATAATGCTAAATCTGGTCTGTTCAAAGGCAGATAAATCAGTCTCCAAGAGGTACGGGTTCAAGTCTCCGAGCACTATTGGCGCTGCATCGGGGTACCCGAGTCGTGATTAGTGATGCTTGCCCGTCTGTGATGTTTTGCCGCTGCGAACACAACAAACAGCAAAATACACCCAAATTCTAAAAGGTCTTGACATCATGCCGTGGATCTTCACATTGGGCTCACAGATCTCCAATTTTAGCGAGTACGATCAGTTTTGAGGTCAATCATCTGGGACAATTCGCACGGACGCAACAAGTTAAACAACATTTAATACAGAACAATTTAAACAAGCAAAATGTGCTTACTGATACGTAGTGCACAGCCGGTCAGCCCAGCTGTGCTGTAATCTTTTCATTAGTTTACTAACACAAAAACATACATTTTAAATCAAACAGTTTTAGATGCCTTTAACAGGAAGTTCTAGTTAGGAGAGAGTTAGACTTAAAATCTGAAGGTCCCTGGTTCAACCCCGTATTTTGTCAGTGTAATGCTTCTTGGTTCCGTCCCCCAATCAACAGTCTACATGTCGAAGGGTCTCTTTGCAAGACGCTGGACCCCAATCTGCTCCCCGGCTGCTTTAGATAGGTGCTGACTGCTTCTCAGGGATGGGTTAAAAGTAGGGAACCAATTTCGCTACTTTGTAATTCTTGTATGATTGTATGTGACGAATAAAAGCTTCTTTTAAAATTTTTGTATATATTTGATAAATTACGATTAATTCCTTAATTAAAAACCTGTGAAATGAATTCAACAAACATTTTTAATTGCGTGGAAACCCTGGTTTAACACTTTCACGTAGTAAAGGATTGAGGGTTTTATGAGAATATCAGGACAAAAGCTGTAAAATGTCTTGATAGTGTCACGCTAAAAAATTTATAATTTGAGTGACTGTCAGGCGAGGGGGGCGTGGCTTATCTGGGCGGAAGTCGACTCTGATTGACAACAGGTGTGGGATGGACCGACAGAGAGGAGGATGGAAACGGAGGAACGAGGCGTTTTGTGGCGTTCCCTAGGTGAACGGACCCTTACAGTTTATGTAAAGGCATTTATCGTTGAGCTTCAATGTTTAATATTTGAACTGTTGGTGGAGCGCTAACCGGAAACCAAGCCGGAGCAACGACATCCGGTCGGCGTCAGTAAGCTCACCTTTCTCCTACCTATAGCCAGACAACCAAAACCTCTTTACTGGGCGCAGCGACGCCCTGGAAGTTCCCGGGGTTGTGATAGCTAAAACGTTAATATAGAGTGGCCAATTTCCTCTTGACTTTCTCTTTCTTTCTTTATTCAGCTCTAGCTTTCCCTTAATTTCACCAAAATAAGTTTTCCCCATATCACTATAAATAATGAACTGAGTAAAATATTTACATCAAACATTTACTGTATTCCAATCATGATCAGTCTCCTGTAGAGAACATCTTTCAAAATATCCCTGCAAACCGAACTGAGAAAAACATGACAAACTGAAACTGAATCTTGGGATATCAAGTGTTACATCCTGAAATCGTCTGACATTAGTTTACCGTTTGACCTCTTCACTGATAAACAATTGTTGCACATAAAAAAAAACCTCTGCTCAAAGTTTTTAATTCATTCTCATCAATTTTCTCACTGGTTCCTTTTTAAAATAATAATATAATCTGTACTTGCTGTTTCAAGAAGCGGGCTTAGCGGAAACTCTGAATTGGTTAAGCCTGAGATGAGGGAAACTGGGTTTTTTTCGTTTCAGAAAGTGAGATAAGTTGAGCTCTGACTCAGTTATTGCGGTATCTCATTCCACGAACCTAACCTGCTCGCTGGCAGCTTCACTTCAAGGAAGCCCGAGGTTTCTCCCGGCTCCTCCCGCCCCTGAGCCCGAAGCAATTGTCAGACGTTACGTGTCCGTCAATCATTTGTCACGTTAACAGATTGACGCCGGGAGAGGGAAGAGAGACCCAGATTGAACGGGCTTTTATCCCAGGATTTATCTGAATGACATTTTCACACCGTAGAGGTCTCTCACATCCCAGCAAAGTCTTTGCGTTGTTTCTGTTTTTAATTTTTCTTTAATAGAAGCTTCTTCAACATCAGTCGGATATTTTATATTAAAAGCTGCTGAAAAAAAAGCCAGTGAGGGCAGGAGGATCCCGAAGCGTTCTCAGATGAAATTTAATTGGATTGGTCTTTCATTTCCAGCTGCTTTCATAAGAGTATTCCACCACCTTGTCACACAATATTCAGAGAAAATAAGTATAACTAGTGGATACATTCACTCAGCCAAGAATTCTCTCCCACGCCAGTTTTCTATCCTTCTCTAATGAAGCCGAGTGTCTCTCGTTTTTAATAAATACGCTTTCATGAGCCCATTATAACTCAATTCTTTATAAGCATGATGTATGGCGACCTCATCGTCTCACTGGTTGCCATGGTGAATCACAGTATTTGAGCTCCATTGATGATGGCTTTTAATCGTCCCCACGCATGAGTTCAACTTAGTGTTAACCGACTCTGAGTTGATTGAACCAATTCCCATCAGCTGTTCTGAAACCGTATTTCCTGAGGTTTCTCAAGTCAGGCTTGGTCAAGCTCGGGCTCAGTAACTAACTCAGACTAAGTAAGTCAAGCCCGCTTCTTGAAACTGCCCCCTGATGGCTCCCACCATGGTCCTCCAGTTGAGGGACGAACGCTCTACGCTAAGAGTTGCCCCATTTTTTTTTTGTAATTTCAGGTAAGAGTCATTCTCTAGAATGACTTTACTGTGGGCGATACTCTTGAGTGTTGCTGCTTTTACAGGAGGAGGTACAGCAGCAGCTTCATCGTCAGATCAGGTGTCAGTCGATGTGTGCGATATTTAAGCTGCAACAACTTCCTGTCTGATATCTTAGAGATTCAGTTTCAGGTCTTTGGAGGCTGAATGAAACTCAGTTGCACCAATTGAGCAGGGATCCGTTGTGCTGCTAGCATTTACTAGCTGCTAATTGCTACTAGCTACTTACATCTACTATCTGTTGACTGTTACTAGCTGCTAACGTCTACTATCTGATGACTGCTACCTGTAGTTAACTGGTCCTAGCTGATGACTGTTACTAGCTGCTAAAATCTACTAGCTCCTAATATATACTGGCTGGTAACTGCTACTAGTTTTCTAACATCTACTAGGTGCTGACCTCTAGGTGCTGATGACTGCTATTGGTTACTCACATCTACTAGTTCTGCTTCTGGCGAACATCTATAAGGTGCTGACTCCTACTAGGTGCTGACAGCGAACTACATCTACACCAGCCCCTGTCCTGAAGGAGAGCAGATATGTCCAATAGGAAGAAGAACATCCGTCTCAAAGAGGGAGAGGCTGGTCTATGAGGTGCGTGGGGGTCTTCTCTCATGCTGAGCCCTGGCTTCATTCATTTTATCCTAATTTTCCACTTAAAACAAGAACCATCAGGTCGCATGATCGCTCTGATGTCTGGATCCGGGTCAGACCCATCCTGGTCTGATGAGTACAGGGAAACTTGGACCAGGAGCAGTTGTACCCCACACTGACATGTGGATCAAGATCTGAACCCCCCCCCCATCAGCTGTGTCCAGACCCTGACAGTTGGGACTAGTTGCATAAAATGGCCGCCATGCCCTCCCATGATGCCCTGCTGGACTGTGGGGGCTAACCAATGGCAGGCGGGCGTGATGTCACAGCGGTATAAAACCCCCTGTCGTGGTGAGACTGATCTGAGAGTCAGCGTTCTGGCTTGGACGCCTCGGCTGGAGGATTGCTGAAGGGAGGGACAGGACTACGTGGTGCTGACGGCCCGTAGTTTTGTTGGAGCAAGGCCTCTGTCAGGATCCACCAGTCCTGATTCTGGATTTTGTCCTGGTTTCTGGATAAAGACTTTTGACTCTTCAGCCCCCGGGCACCCCCGCCCCCCGGCATCCTTGTACCCACAAGTAAGTGTCTGAGTGATTGACAGCAGCAGTTGGACTCGCAGACTTCATCTGGCGCTGGTGGTGGTTATAACGGGACGTCCCAGAATAGACGTGAAGCCATCGGGCTGGACCGTGGGGGGGCGGGGTCAGATGGGCGCCCATGACTTTTTAAGGGAATCAGCTGGGTGGTATCAGTTCCAGATCAGAGCCACATGGTGACTGTCAATCAAAGCTAGGTGTTAGTCAAGGGGTTGGTGTTATTTTTAGAGGTGGCCTATAGCCCCCCTGCCCCAATGAGGGGGAACAACTGTTCCCTCATCAGCTCATGGTTTTACTTCTCAGGCAATGGAGTTTAATCAAACCTGGTTAATTTGAGTAGGAGATCATTATTGTTGATCTGTTATTGGTTTGAATGATTCTGTGTGATTGACCTTTGACCCCTCAACCTCAGGCTTTACTCTTATGATTTTAAGAGGATGTAAAACTTCTCCTTCCTCAAACTGACATCAAATACTGTGTATTGATTTTATTTGACTAACTTCATGCTTCTTACTGCCGTCAGTCCTGATCAGAACCATTAGACATTAATTTCATATCAAGCAGTGAAACCAGTGATTTCTTGTTTTTACTTTTTATAACTATAGAGGGATGAATGAAATTCAAAAAATGTTTTGATTATGTTTTCCTATTTTAAATAAGAAAAAATTTTTCTCAGAACACATGTGGTTATTTATGAGGCACCAATGAGGGCGGGGCTAATGAGGGGCAACATTGTGAGTGTCAATCATCAATGTATTCATCTGTCAACCATCTCTCTATTCATCTGTCAATCACCGATTCATTCGTCCGTCAATCATCTCTTATTCATGTCAATCATCTCTATTCATCTGTCCATCATAGCTTTATTCACCTGTAAATCATCTCTTTATTCACCTGTCAATCATCTCTTCATTCACCTGTCAATCATCCCCTTATTAATCTGACAATCTCTTTAACATCTTTCTGTTCATCTGATAATACCATCTTTATTTGTCTGTCTATCATCTTTTTATTTCTCATCTGTAGCGTTTATATCAGAGATATAAAGAAGTAAGAGATGATTCTCCGCTTTTCTTACGGGTCTGGTCTGCAGAACTTTGTAGGTTCACCGATCAGCCACAACCTTAGTCACCAGTGATTGGTCCTAATGTTGTGGCTGATGCTTTTATGTTCTACACAGCTGAAAAGACGTCATTCTGCTACGGTTTGAATGTGTTTTTTAATATGCTGTTCCATAACAATGCATCCATTTATCTATGAGCCATCATATCGGAACCATGTCTTAGGTTCTGGTCTATCAGCAGACTGACAGCAGCTACCAGGATCAGCTGCTACATGATCCATCCTGGATCAGAGTGGTCTCCAGACACCCATAAGGCGACATTGAGCATTGTAAAATGGACTGTTGTGATTGATCAAGGCTTCAAACATGATATTACCTTTACAACTCTTATCCTTTACTATTTAGAGTAGGAAACCCTTGTTTTAGGCTTTAATGTGTATTTAAATAAACGAGTAACTGCTTCTATTGTTGTGGTTGATCGGTGACACTAGAACGTTCTGCAGACCATACCAGTAAGTAAAGCTGAGAATCCACCTCTAACTTCTTGAGAGAGAGAGAGAGAGAGAGAGAGAGAGAGAGAGAGAGAGAGCGAGAGAGTAAAAGTGACACTTTATAAATCCCCGAAGGGGAAGATTTAGGCGTTACAATAGCTCCAACAGACAGGCATCCTAAAGTTGACAAGAATGTAAGACTATAAATAGTCTTCCCCTCTGGGGGATTCATAAAGTTTATATCCATATATATACTAGGACATCTTATAGACATGTATAGATAAACATATACATAAACATGTGTATACATACTTTATATATAAAAGTAGAAATATCCTGTGTGTGTATATATATATATATATATACACCATATATATGTATGTATATGTATAAATATGTATATATATAAATATATATATGTATATATATATATATATATATAAATAAATATATATATATATATACTGTATGTATATATTTATATACAGTATATATACATACATACACAGGACAGAAAATTAAGAAATAAAAATCCGCATGTGCATTAGAATAAATTAATAAAGTGCATGCAAATATAAAAAAAAAAGAGAAATAGTCTCTGAAGATCTTAAATAAACGCTACTGATAAGGAATAAAGTTTGACGGCTCACAATGTTCCCTCTCACAAACTCCACCTTCTTTGACGCCGCATAAACGTCCACATCCAGTCTGAGAAAACAAAAACAAAAAAACAGACACTTTTTCAGTTCCTGTTATCTAGTGGTTTTATGTTTTCATAATCTAATTTGAAAATCGAAATCAGACCACAGTTTAAATTGCACTCGTTCATCTCTCTTTAGTCATGAAATGGAAAAACGCCTCATTTTCAATTTAAATTTTTGTATTTTAAAACGAAAAAGACAAATAAGCACAATATCGATTGCAAGTAAAATAGTAGAATTTTTAACTACATCTATCTACCCCACACACACTCACAGAAACACACACACACACACACACACGCACTCACAGACATACACACAAACAGGTTGTCTTTCTTGGTTCTACAGCTACAGAACCAAGATGGTGATGTCATCACCGATTACACTATCAACAGTATCAGAGATGGAGACAAAAATGACCCTGAAGAGGTCAGAGGTCAAAAGCTATAATCCTGGGTTTTTATTAACATGAATATATCATTTATGATGAAGAATAAAGGTTTTATTCTATAGATCATTCATTTATTTCATGTGAATATGAGAATAAAAGAACAGACATTTTAAACAAAAATAGGTTTTTGTTAAGTTTCAGATGCTGCATTCTTTGCAGTAGGAGAAATATTATATAATACAATATTTATTTGTCTGACATCATTCCTAGTTCTCGTACACCTTATTTATTTATTTAGGTTTTATTGGTTCTTGAATACTTTATCTGTTGAATCAGATTCTCTCTGATCAGAGAATACATTTCTGTTCTGGGACGGACTGATGAGGCAATTAGTTCCGTAAACATATCGTCATCAACATCGGTGACATCACCAGTCCTATCTATCGCTGTGTTTCCATGGTTACGACAAACCCAGCATGATTTTTATGTCCGTGGGTTTGGGCTCAGTCTGCAGGTTCACTGTGGTTCCACATCAGGTCTCAGGTTTCCCTCTGGTTCAAGTTCAGGCCTCAGGTTCTCCTTATGGTTAAAGGGTTCAGTGCTCGGTTGCTCCCCTGGTTCTGGTTCAGGTTCTCCTCTGGTTCAGGTCTCAGGTTCTCGCCTGGTTCTGGATCTGGTGTGAGGTTCCCAACTGGTTTGGTTCAGGTCTCAGTTTCCGTTCTGGTTATGGATCAGGTGGAAGATTCTCCATGAGTTCTGGTTCAGACTCAGGTTCAGGCTCCACTGTTGTTGTTGATTTTGTTGTTTTTGTAGGTGTTTTTATCGCTGTCGTTGCTTTAGTTGTTAAACCTGCCGTTGTTGCTGTAGTTGTAATTGCTACAGTTTTTGCTTGAACTTTTCTGATATTGTTGTTGTTTCTGCCGCTGTTATTGTGGTTGCAGTTGAGTTTGCTGTTGCCACTTTTGTGGTTGCTGGTGCTGTTGCTGTTGCTTTTGTCTGTTGCAATTGTTGCTCTCGATGCTGTCGCAGTAACTGTTACTGTTTATGTTATAGTTTGTGTTGCTGTCATTGCTGCTGGCAGTCTCTGCTGTTGTTGTAAATGTTGCTGTTGTTTTTGCCAACGCTGTTGTTTTTGTTTTCTGTTGGTATTGTTTCTGTTGTTGTTGTAAATGTTGCAGTTGTCACTGTTGTTGCAAAAATTGTATTTGTAGTTCAAGTTGTTTTGGCTATTCTTGTTGCTGCTGTTGATATTGTAGTAGTATTTGAAGTTGTTGTTGCTGCTGATGTTGCTTTGTTGTCTCTTTTGTTACTTTTGTTATGGTTGTAGCTGGCATTGGAAATGATTCGGTTTATGTTGCTGCTGTTTTTCTTGTTATAGTTGTTGTACATGTTGTTGCTAATGTTGCTATTGTTACTATAAATTAGTTAATTAATTAATTAATTTTAGCACTTTGAGATTTGATCCAAATGTAAAGTGCATTATAAATTAAATGTATTATTATTATTATTATTATTATTATTATTATAATTAAATGTTATTGTAAATTAGGTCCCTGCTGTTGTAGTTTTTTGCTGCTGCTGTTGTTGTAGTTGTTGATGCTGCTGTTTTTGTTGCTGTAAATGTTTCTATTTTCGCCCGTAAACGTTAAGCCACCACAATAATCCGCTTTTCGTTGCTCTTACAAACATTCTAAACATTGGTGACACGTATTTGTTTGTCGACATGGTAACTATTGTCATGCAAGTGATCGCTTTAACCTGGGTTGTAGTACCGGGAGCAAGTTTAACAAACTCTGAGTAATATCCCTGAGCTCTGCCGTGATCAACCCTGAGCTGATCTGAGCTTTTTCAATCAACTCAAGTTTATTAACTCAGAGTTAATATCATCTACAAGGAGGATCAAAAGCCATCATAAATGAAGCTCAGATGCTGCTAATCACCATAGCAATCAATGAGATGCTACAGTACCATGCTTAACGCCGTTTTAGCAGTGAATGTTACTAGTTTTACCGCAGTTTCTCTGATTATTGTGTGCGAAAATGGTGGTGGAATGATATTGAACAGTTTTATTTTCACTTATGGGCATAAAGCGCATGTGAAAGCAGCTGAAAATAAAATGCAAATACTGAGTTAATCCTGGGCGGACACAGAGCTAACTGGAGGAATTCGATATATCGTCTGGGAACGCTTTGGGATCCACCCAAAGGGTTCCCAAAGCGTGATGAGCCGGGGGGGGTTTCAGGAAACAGGGGCACCTGAGCCATCTTGCATGGACTGCTGCCAACGACCCGATTAAACTTGATGGATGGCAGATCATGTGAGTGAGATCCTGAACCAGATAGGTTCATGATCTCACTTTGGTTTTAAACATATTCATAATATTAGTAGCCTTAATACAAAATATCCGCTGACGTTGTAGAAGAAGCTCCCATATGGAAAGAAAAAAACTGGGGACAACGACTTTGCTTAGATGTGATTGACGTTCACTGTGAGATTTTTGAGATGTAAGGGTGGAGAATGTCATTCAGATAAAATTATGAAATGAGAGCACATTAAGTCTGGGTCCCTCATTCCTCTCGTGACGTAAATCTATGATATGACAAACTACAGACGGAAACGTCACGTCTCACAGTTCTGCTTCAGGCTCGGAAGAACGAGGAGTCAGGAACAACCTTAGGATTTGTTAAAGAAAACCTGATCGAGCAGATTAGATTCAAAGAGTGAGATACCATGTTAACCGCCTCAGATCTTAACTAACCCGGCTTTCTGGAACAGAAAATCCAGAGATTCCCTCATATCAGGCTTAACAAACTCAGAGACAGAGACATTCCACCACTTTACCTCTTCAGAACTGTGTCTTACACAGGAATTAGTTGGTGGCTGCCTTCGTTGCATTGTGGGTAATGTATTTAGCACTTTGAGATTTGATCCAAATGTAAAGTGTTAAAAATTAAATGTATAATTATTATTATTAATGTTGGCAAACATGTTCATATGATACCGGTTCCCAGTCAGGAGCTCTTTTTGTAATTTTTTTCTAACTTCATATGAACCATTCAACCCTCTGATTTTTCCCATGATTCACTGCTCTGAATATAAAAAGGTCACATGTGAATGTCTGTGTTGAACTCAGGCTTAAATAATCAATGAAATTGTTTTTATTTCCTGTTTAAAATCATTTTGTCTTCTGCTCTTTGACCTCAGGGTGCCAACCAACATCATGTCCACGCAGGCGCCGACGTTCACGCAGCCACTGCAGAGCGTCGTGGCACTAGAGGGTAGTGCCGCGACGTTCCAGGCTCAAATAAGTGGTAAGACCCAGATCTCAGTTCAGGATCCTCAGTCACTAACACTGTTAAAGACTCGGATCACGCTTTTAGACCATTAAAGGACTGCTTTAAATTTTCTAAATTTAAACTTTAAATATCTGGATATAGTGAATGCTAACATCAGGATTAGCATCCAGGCTAACTCAGAACCGGGATCAGTATCCAGGCTAACTCACAGTCGGGATTAGCATCCAGGTTAATTGACAGTGTGAACTCTGCAGCCTGGACTCCCATGAATGGTCATTATTATTATTTTTTTCGGCTTCAGTTAAAGAGCTGGGCTCAAGATATTTTTAGCCTAGCGTAGAATGAAGGCTGGTATCCAAGGGAAACTGTTAGCATGTGCCTCACAAGCTATTTCCCTTCCTGCTAGCTAACTAAATGAAGATGTTGCTGTTTTGGTGAAGCTAATTGTTAGCTGTCCATCCTCCAGGTTTCATGCTAAGATAAGCTAAACCTGCCCGGCTAACATTGTATTGTTAGACCTAAAAGTGATTTGTCCTGATAATCTTGTGAACAAAAGAACTGATGAACTGGTTCTATCCTTTGCAGGTTCTCCAGTTCCTGAGGTGAGCTGGTTCCGTGATGGCCAGGTTCTTTCTACCCCCGCTCTACCCGGCATTCAGATCTCGTTCAGCGAAGGCCGCGCTGTTCTGAAGATCTCTGCCGTGACCGCCGCCCACAGCGGCAGGTTTTCAGTCAGAGCCACCAATGGAGCTGGACAAGCCACGAGTACCGCCGAACTCCTGGTTACAGGTGAGAGCCCTGACACCGAGAGCTTTTAATACATTTCCTTCAGAGGAACTTGTAGTTACTAACTGGATCAAGTTAGTATCAGCCAGGTCTGAGTCCTGGTCCACATTTAAAACCAGACTGTGTTCCGGGTCAGAATTAAACAAATATTGGGTTCCGCTCTAAACTAAAACTATTTCCCTTCTTTCTTGAGGATATAAGGTTTCTAGTGGGACCTGAGACCTTCGGGATTTACTTCTAGACTAGCTGGTTCTCTGACCTGTGTCGCTGCCTGCTTATTAACCCCTGTATTGCATTCTCTGTCATCCCTGCAGCTGAGACGGCGCCCCCTAACTTTCTCCAAAGACTACAGAGCTCCACAGTGAGACAGGGCAGCCAGGTGAGGCTGGACGTCCGTGTTACAGGTATCCCCTCACCTGTGGTCAAGTTCTACAGAGAGGGAGCTGAGATCCAGAGCTCAGCAGACTTCAGGATACACCAGGAGGGAGACCTGTACAGTCTGCTGATCGCTGAGGCCTTCCCAGAGGATTCTGGGACATACTCTGTGACAGCCACCAACAGCAGCGGACGGGCCACCTCCACTGCAGAGCTGCTGGTTCAGGGTGAGAAAGGATTCAAGCTGATTGGTGTGAACATCTATAAGAACCTTCAGACCTTAGTTAAAACCATTGTTCCACAGGTGAGGAACCTGTACCCATGAAGAAAACCAAGACCATTGTGTCCACATCTCAGATGGGGACATCCCAGACCAGAGTCCAAAGGGTGAGAAAAACCAGATTAGAATTTAGGAAGAATATTTAGTCTCAGAAAGATCTTGAACCATCAGAACGGGGAGTGCAGACTGGACTGAGATATGTCACCCCTCCCGACTGGTCAGAGTCTACCTGGGGTCTCCTCTCAAAGGGGAGGCCCCAGGACGATCCTAGCATCCTATAGAGACACCTCAGCAGGATCTTTCGGACGTTAAGTAGTAGTGATTTCACTCGTAGCTCCTCCCCCATCTGTAATAGCGCGTTCACATCAACTGCGGGTTCTGGACCGATTCTACTGGTCGAAATGACACTGTGGGATCAAGCCAATCACAGTTGGCTGATCACCTTGCAAGGAAGTTGAGTGACATTAAAGTAACGCAAGATTCTCCAGCTGGAACCTAGATCCAGAGGTATATTCAGATCTCATGATCCTAGGTGAGGCCTGAAACCTAGATCCACAGGTAGACTCAGATCTCATGATCATAGGTGAGTGCTTGAATTTAGATCAACTGGTAGATTGGATCGAGGTTCCAGCCTAGATCGACGGGGCAACGGTGGCTCAGTTCCACTTATCTGAAGGCTGGTGGTTCGATCCTCGGCCCCTGCAGTCTACATATTGAAGTAAGATACTGATCCCCAAACTAATGGCTGTTCCATTGTTGTGTACATGATGGTGTGAATGTTACCGTTCCTGATGAGCAGGAGCATTTGTGTGAGTGGGTGAATGCTGGTTATCATTGTAAAGCGCTTTAAGTAGTCGAGCAGAGTAGAAAAGGCCTATAAGTCCATTTACCATTTAAATTCAGATCTCATGACAATAGGTGAATCCTGGACCCTAAATCAACTGGTAGATTCAGATCTCATAAATTATGTCATTATAACACTTCTTAGAACTCATGATTTCATGATCTCTTCCAGAATTTGGAGGCCAGTTTCCAGGCAACCACCATGATGGAAACACACGTAGAAGGAGGAATGATGATTCAGCAATTGGCTCATAAAACCCCTCCCAGGGTCCCCCCAAAGCCGACCTCCAGGTCCCCACAGTCCTTCGTCTCCAAGGTGGCAGGAGGACGCCACCAATCCCCTTCACCTGTCAGACACGTCAAAGGGCCTACGCCCGCACCCGTCAGGTACCAAAACCCAGAAACAGTTTTTGAAATCAGTTTGGTTCAAAATACATTTATATGGTCTGATGAGGTCACTTTAAGAAACACATCCTGACATGGAACATGTTCTGATGTCGACATGGAATATGTTCTGATGTCATATTTTTATTAAACCCAACCCCTGCTCCACACCAGTGAGCTGAGCTTCTGCCCCTTCAAAGTTTGACCATAAGTTGAGATGTTTTCTGTTCTAAGACATTTGATCCTGGTCTTCATCAGATCAAACTGAGACTCTTAGCTCTAGCTATCCTGAGGGAAACCACAGCAGAACCAGCTACTAGAAGGTTCCTGCAGTTTTGCAACCCCTATACCCTGGTCAGACCAACTATGAGATCATCAGGGCCACTGTAGACCTTCACCGGAGCTACTAGATGGTTCCTGTAGTCATGTGTCTGTGAAAAGGTAGTACCATAGGTGTTCAAGCAGCACCTAGACAGACCGCTGGTTCTCATGAAACAAAACAGCCCAGGAAAAACAGTTTGTGTAACTGACATTAGAACCACGGCTGTGAAGGAAAAGGCCGGTGCACCGAGAAAATATATCACTACCTGCTAGGTGTCATGAGAGTCAGAGTCTGGATGGACTTTCTTCCAATCCATCCCAAGACTGAAAACAGCAAAGTGACTGAAATACTCATGTTTGGTGTCACTCTGTGTCATAACTTGGATCATATGTTGTTGTTCTCTGCAGACCAGTGTCTCCATCCAGGCGACCATCTGTGTCCCCCATCAGACCAGTCAAGTCTCCGCTAATGACAAGGAAACAGGTGAGATCGTTCATCACATTCCTTTATGTAGACCTCAATCTAAAGGGTCTAGCGAAAAAGAGAAATTGGTATAGATCCAACGTCCATCTGAGTAGCACCAGTTAGATCTTTTGCTTCTTTTGGAACCATTCTCATGACTGTATTGTCCTCAACCAGATATCTGCCTCTTCTGAGGTCTTACCCCCCTGGAAACGAGGAGACTACATGGCTGAGGCCAGTTACAGCAGTATGAGCAGCACCGCCAGTATGAGCAGCTCAACCCAGCTCCATATGGAAAAGCACTGGGAACAGCAGATATCTACCAGAGAGGTGAGGAAGACACATCAGGACCATGTTTGAGCTGTAGATGAACTAATCTAATGGTCTCCAGACCGTCTGAGTGTGTCTGATACTAAAACTGCCAGCACCCAGTCTGCTACAGGTTCAGGTCTTGAGGTCTCTCCTGAACCCGAATGGACCAATCAGAGCAGAGCAGTCATCTGATTGGAGGTTGAATCAGCCAATTAGAATTTGCAATGTCTAATTGTATTTGAAACTGGAACTATCCAATCTATCTGTGATGTCACCCACTCTGACCAGGAGGTCATGTCCTCCAACTATGATGTCACCCACTCTAATCATTATGTCACCCACTTTATCACTGATGTCACCCATTCTGACCATGATGTCATGTCCTCCAACTATGATGTCACCCACTTTAATCATTATGTCACCCACTTTAACCATGATGTCGCTCGCCGTTCTAAAATCTGGAACCAGCCAAAAAGACCCCAAACCTAAACTGGGACAAGCCCGTCTGGATACCAACATGTGCATTTAGTCCAGTAGAGTCCGGAAAGTAGTTAAGACTTTAAACCACGACGGTATAGTAAGATGTGGTTAATCAACAAGTATGCCAAAGAGGACAGAGCTAACCTCTTGTCACGTCTTTTTAACAGCATTTATTATGGCATGTTTAACTGTTTTTCTGTGATTTTCACGAGACCTGGTTAGTGAATGTCTACATGTGGATAGAGATCAGTGGTTCTGGTCTTTCAGCATGTCCTGCCTGTGTTCATGTGTTTATGTGTTGTGAATGCGTCAGGACCAGCATGTGTTCCAGGACGATAAGACCGTTGCCGTGGCTACCGTGGTGGCGGCCTTGGATCAAGCTCGTAGCCGGGGGCCGTCTGAGGCGGCTGTGGTTGGAGAACAGGTAGACCACCAGCGTCCGCCTCCATCAGACCACCTGCTGGTCAAACTGACACCTCATTCATCTTTTCTCGCCCAATAATTCTCCTCATATATGGTTATGAAATCCATCAGCTCGGAACCTGGTCCCCACCCAACCCACATCAGCCTCTGACCCTCATCAACCCTGATCCTCATCACCCCCTGACCTTGATGACGCTTGTATCTCTTAATCATCAAACATTTCAGGAGCTTCACAGTGGAATGCTGTGTAACAGTATCAGCTCTAACGTAACGTCCCACAAGGCTCTATTCCTGTTCCTTTCCACATAAATGTCTAACATATCGTTCACCAAACAGCCAGAGCATTCTAACCAGAGCATTCTAACCAGAGCATTCTGACCAGAGCATTCTAACCAGAGCATTCTAACCAGAGCATTCTAACCAGAGCATTCTGACCAGAGCATTCTAACCAGAGCATTCTAACCAGAGCATTCTAACCAGAGCATTCTAACCAGAGCATTCTGACCAGAGCATTCTGAACAGAGCCTTCTAACCACTGACAGGTAAAGTCAGAATAACATTGATTATCTGCCTGCCATGGTTATTTGTCAGAGGGAACTTCCCTCTGAAGTTGATGTTGGAAGCAGGAAAAATGGACAAGCGTGAGGATCTGAGAAACTTGGTACTTCTCTGGTACTGAAGTACCAGAGTCTGATGTCTAGATGACTGGATCAGAACATCTCTAAAACTCAGGGTTGGTGTTCCTGGTCTGCAGTGGTTAGAACCTACCAAAGTGGTTTAAAGAAGGATAACCTGTGCTACAGAGTTTAGTGCCCAGGGATCATTTAGATTTAACTCTAGACCATCTGGATTTATCTGTAGACATCTTGATTTATCTCTAGACCATCTATATTTATCTCTAGACCTCTTGATTTATCTGTAGACCATCTGGATTTATCTGTAGACTTCTTGATTTATCTCTAGACCATCTGGATTTATCTCTAGACCTCTTGATTTATCTCTAGACCATCTGGATTTATCTCTAGACCTCTTGATTTATCTCTAGACCATCTGGATTTATCTCTAGACCTCTTGATTTATCTCTAGACCTCTTGATTTATCTCTAGACCTCTAGATTTATCTCTAAACTCATTAGATTTTAAGCCCTTTAGGTTTTTCTGGGCCTGTAGAGGATGATAGATGGATGTTCAAGTTTTAGAACAGAAACGTAATGGAGTGGACTGGGGTTGGATCCCTGTGGATCTCCTCAGTGTAAAATGTTTATTTAATCAAGGAGATGTCAAAAGTAGTGTTGACATCATGAATCGTGATCATCTGAAACAACAGATGTTTGTAGAAACTGGAGGGTCAGTTTGGGTTCCTCCTCATCCTCACCACTTCCTGTTGCCATCACTGACACTGTCTCCTGTCTCCTCTCACGCTGCATTATGTTATACCTTCACTGATGACCACGTTTCTTTGATCCCCCATCCTCCTCCACGTTGGTACTGACATCTACGTGACATCTCTTCTGTCTCCAGGCTGAGGGGGGGAAAAAGGCGGAAGCGGTGGCCACAGTAATGGCTGCCGTCGGCCTCGCTCGCGTTCGCCTTCCTGAGTATGAGGAGGGCGGCACAGCTGAGGAAGAGGAGGCTATAGAGGTGGCAGTAAGGCAGCAGGTCATAGAAATGACATCAGAGAAACATGTTGAAACTCCAGCCCCGGCGGTTACTGTCACCTCGGAGCACAAAGTCCAGGTCTCACAGGTGGGACCAGTTCAATCACTTCATATTAGATCTGATCCTGAGAAGAGGGTTCTCCTAACGGCTCATAAACTCTGTCGGTCACTCCAGATCCAAAGAACTGAGCCCCCCTCCCACCTGGACTCTGGTGTTCCACATTTCACAGTGTCTAAGGTTTCTGTTCCCAAACAGGAAGCTAGCCACGAGGTAAGAGGCTGTGCCACCGGCCCGTCGTCATCACCCTCCATCTTTAACACGCCTACATCATAACATCCACTGTGTGGTTCTGTCATGTGACCACTGCTCACAATACCACCCACCCTAAAACATCACCGGGACCCACCAAGGTCACCACAGCATCAAGACTACCAGCAACCTTTTGTGGTCTCATCCTAGTGACAACCCCCCAGCGTTCAGGGTCGGTCTGGTTTGAAGTTTTTTGGTTCCCCTTCGGGTCTATGTGACATTAAATTGTCCATTCTGGTTCCGATTCCTGAAAGCCATCAAGTGGTCTTCATGCTGTGGGAACCTCTTCTCTGCCTGGACTGGCTCTGTTCAGGACCTCAGAACAGGACATCTGAGGTTCCGTTTAGATAACCATCATCACATGATCGAATGACTGTCCATCATCTCTTACTGATAATCGCATGACTGTCCACGACCACTGTCCGATGATCACATGCGTCTGTCCTTCATCTCTGTCTGATGAGCACATGACTGTCCATCATCTCTTTCTGATAATCACATCGCTTTCCGTCATCTCTTACTGATAATCGCATGAGTGTCCTTCATCTCTGTCTGATGATCACGACTGTCCTTCATCTCTGTTTGATGAACACATGACTCTAAATCATCTCTGTCTGCTGATCACTTGACTTTCCATCATCTCTGTCTGCTGATCATATGACTGTCCATCATCTCTGTTTGCTGATCACATTACTCAGTCCATCTTCTTTTTCTGATGATCACATGACTCAGTCCATCATCTTTGTCTGATGATCACATGACTGTCCATCATCTCTGTCTGATGATCATATGACTGTCCATCATCTCCGTCTGCTGATCCCATGACCCTCTGGTTAACGTTCTTCTCGTGGTCAGGTGTCCATTGCCGGCTCTGCTATCGCTGCACTGCAGAGAGACTTGCGATCCCCACATGCCCACCGACAGATCATCAAGCCCGTCAAGTCTCCCAGTCCGAGTCGCCGGGCTGCGGCCATGCGGCTGGAGCCACATCCTCCACCATTCAAAGATGTCAGGTTTCAGGTGGACGTTCAGCTTGCCGGACGTCACTCAGTGAGTGAAGAGGAGTTTGAGGACTGGGAGCCTCAGGTTGGTCCTACAACCTCGCTGTAGTTTCACTTCCTCCATTTTTAACATCATCGATCCTCCTCTTCAGCCAATCACACACCTGCCTCATGACCACTCTTCTTCAGCTGTCTGTGATCTCTGCACGGTTTCACACCGGTTTCATTGTCCCGCTGAGAATCTGTAAGTTCCTCGTGTTTTACTCCGTGTCGTTTCTCCTCAGGAGGCGATGAAAGTTCCCAGCAGCACTCAGGAGCCGGTGGTCCCACCCACTCTGGTGGCTGTGAGTACAACTAGCTGAAATAGTTAAGAGTGTAAGTGAGGTTGGTCAAGGTGTGTGAAGGTCCATCTGTCTCCTCTCCAGGGCCTAAAGGGCGTGACAGTGACAGAAGGCGAGTCGGTGACCCTGGAGTGTCAGATCAGTGGTAGCCCCGCCCCCGCCATCATGTGGTTCAGAGAGGACTACCAGATCCAGAGCTCAATTGACTTCCAGATAAGCTGGAGCAACGGATTTGCTAGGATGGTGATCCGCGAGGCCTTTGCTGAGGACAGCGGACGTTTCAGCTGCACCGCCAGTAACGAGGCCGGAACTGTCAGCACCTCCTGCTACCTGCTGGTCAAAGGTAATTGTCATGATGGATAACGCTTTGATTGGTTATAATTGGTTGTGGTTGGTTTTCATAGATTGTGTTTGGTGGTGAGTGACTCTAACCGGCTGTGATTGGATGTGATTGGCTATGATCAGCTGTAATTTGCTGATGCTTCTCTCCGATAGTGTCAGAGGAGGTCGAGAGCAGAGAGGAAACGGCGGCAATTGTTGAAGTTGGAATCACTCAGGAGAAAAGGTGAGTTGTCATCTGATGCCAGAGTCATGTGACGTGTTACATGGCAGTGTTTGACCCACATGTTGCTTCCCTTCAGTGTTACCATGGAGATGAAGGAGCAGATGTTGGTGGAGGTGAGTTCAGGAGAGTCTATTGCAGCCTTCTTCATCCAAAAACCCACGGCTCAGAAGCTGGTGGAGGGTGGGAGTGTGGTCTTCCAGTGTCAGGTGGGAGGAAACCCAAAGCCGCACGTCATCTGGAAGAAGAACGGCGTGCCCC
Organism: Lophius piscatorius; assembly: GCA_009660295.1. Classification (NCBI taxonomy): domain Eukaryota; kingdom Metazoa; phylum Chordata; class Actinopteri; order Lophiiformes; family Lophiidae; genus Lophius; species Lophius piscatorius. The sequence goes on along the minus strand of VRLP01001169.1, from coordinate 19,039 downwards.
TCACCACAGGATACAGGTAGGCTGAACTTCTGTCCACACCTATTCACATCCAGTCACACCTGTCCACATCCAGTCACACCTGTCCACACCCAGTCACACCTGTCCACACCCAGTCACACCTGTCCACATCCAGTCACACCTGTCCACACCCAGTCACACCTGTCCACACCCAGTCACACCTGTCCACATCCAGTCACACCTTTCCACATCCACTGTGTGTGTCACACCTGTCCACACACAGTCACACATGTCCACACCCAGTCACACATGTCCACACCCAGTCACACATGTCCACATCCAGTCACACCTGTCCACACCCAGTCACACCTGTCCACACCTATTAAGACATATCCACACTCGCACATTTAAAAAAAAAAAAAAAATGTAACATTTTTTTAATGAGGAAAACCTCAACAGTTTTCCAACAGTGTCCTGTCCGAGAAAGGCAGCAGCACTGTTAAAGTTATAAACAGACAGACAATCAGCAGCCATACATTGAAAACATGAAATAATCAATTAAGCAATGAAATAATCAATTAAGCAATTTTGCCGTCAGAATTTGAACACAATCATAAAAAAAACCATAGATCAGACAGAACATCTACAAACAGATGTGTCCGTATCCAAATCCTCCAACATTCTCTTAAAAGCCTCACATACCTTACCACATCCTTTCACACCTGTTCACACTCACACATACCTTTCCACACCCATTAAAACCTGTCCACCAGAGGTTTTTGTATACTGATGATGTTGTGTATTGGTGATGTCTGGCGCTGGTGACTTCATATTCTGGGTTTATGGTTGTAGTGTTTCCACGTCTGTCAGGTGTTGTCTGAAGTTCTAGTTCTGATTTGGTGAGAGCTTTTTGTCTATGATTTTCTGCAGATACAAAGTAGCCTACAAGAAGGAAACGGGAGAGTGTAAGCTGGAGATCTCTATGACCTTTGCCGATGATGCTGGAGAATATACCATATTCATCAGGAATTCACACGGAGATGACTCTGCCTCCGCCAGCCTGATGGAGGAAGGTAGGACCCCCTGATGTCTCACCAGGACCTGTTAGATGGTTAGGACGTGGTATAGGGGTGTTGTTGGACCAGCAGCTCACCAGGGGTTTTCTCCTGTGTTACAGAAGCGTATGAAGCCTATATGAAGATGCATGATGTTTCGTATAAAACTGAAGTCATGACGACAGTGGTCCATGAGCCATCTGTGGTGGTTACTCAGTACGAGGTGGACCAGAAGAGGACTACCCCCATGAGCTTTGTCTCAGAAACGGTACGTCCCCAAACATGCACAGGTGTGGGAGGAGACTCAGAGGTTCTTCATGATCCTCCTGACTAACTGTCTCTGCAGGAGTTCCTGATCTCAGCCTTCGAGGAGAGGATCATCCAGGAGATAGAGCTCCGTATCACGAGGATCACCTATTACCAGCTGGTCGCTGACGATGGAGAGCTGATGGTGACTGTGGCGGAGGAGGAGGCAGTGCAGCCCACCTTCGAAACTCCCGTCAAAAACTACCGGATCATGGACGGAATGGGCGTCACCTTCCACTGCAGGATGGGTGGAATGCCGTTGCCAAAGGTGCTACACTTCTGAGAGACCTCCGAAACATAAACCCAGGGTGCCCTGCCCCCTGCGGTCTGATATATGGCTGGGTTAGGGTTAACGAGTCTCAGTAGGAGCAGGTTTAATGTCCCAGCAGGAACAGGGTTGATGTGATAAATTTTGCTGTTATCAGCCTTTCTCTACCTGAGTCCAAACTGACACCTACAGTTATTTCTAAACTACATTCTAAACATTCTGGTCATGGACAACTCTTCAACTTCTGAGTCAGGGACTGACCCTGACTCAGACTCGCCACTAAATTTTATAAGTCTAAATCTAATGAGGTCATGTGACACTCAGGACTTATATCTTCATATCTATTGATGTAATTTCTCAAGAGAAATAAAGAGTTTCATTTTGTTTCATTCAATTTTGTCACAATGGTCAGATGAGGGACTCATTATTTGATGGATGGTGGTCTTATCTAAACCTGATCCGGACTTTTACAGATTGTCTGGTACAAAGATGGCCAGCGCCTCAGAGCCAGTGGTCGTTACCAGATGGAGGTTCTGCAGGACGGGCGTGCCAGCCTCCGTCTGGCTGTTGTGCTACCGGAGGATGAGGGTGTATACACCGCTTTCGCTACCAACATGAAGGGTAACGCCGTGAGCTCTGGGAAGCTCTATGTGGAGCCGTCTGGAGTCGTAACACCGCAGAGATTCACCCCACAGCCGGCAGCGCAGAGGATCAGGTGAATCAGTTTAACGCCTCCCATAATGGAATAATCATGCAGGAGTTCCTTGGATACACCGTACCAAGCTTATCTTAGGAGGATCATATGATTGTTATGTGGATGATGACTAACATCAGACTAATATTTGCTCCATTCTCAGTTCCGCATCTCCTCGGTCTCTGAGTCGCTCCCCAGCCCGCTCCGCCAGCCGTTCTCCTGGACGTTCTCCCGCCCGCCGACTAGACGAGACAGACGAGACTCAGCTGGAGAGACTCTACAAACCTGTGTTTGTCTTGAAGCCCTCCTCTATAAGATGCTCTGAGGGTCAAACTGCCAGATTTGACTTGAAGGTCGTTGGCAGACCCATGCCCGACACATACTGGTTCCACAATGGTGAGAGAAACTAACCCCGGAGCCAGACCTTTAAGGATTTTAGCTTCCTCTGGATTGTAATGGCTTGGTTCTCCTTTACCAGGACAACAAATGGTCAACGACTATACCCACAAGATCGTGATCAAAGAGGACGGCGTCCAGTCCCTGATCATCGTCCCAGCCATGCCCAAAGACTCTGGAGAGTGGACCGTTATCGCTCAGAATCGAGCTGGACGGACGTCAGTCTCTGTGACTCTAACTGTCGATGGTAAGTCTGCCCCAAATTCTGTCATAAATACCACTGCACATACTGCCTGATGTTGTCACATTCTAACGTACTTGAACACCACAGCTAGGGAAAGCCTGGCCAGGCCTCAGTTTTTGGAGAAGCTGAAAAATATCACGGTGAAGCAGGGCACACTGGTGGCGCTCGCTGTCAAAGCCATCGGAAACCCCCTCCCTGACATTGTCTGGCTGAAAAACAGTGATATCATCACCCCACACAAGCACCCGCACATCAGGTATGCAACTTCGGTTTTATCTGCCAATGATATCTGAAACTGAAGACCAGTTTGGGTAAAATCCTTATCGATGAATTGTTTTAGGATTGATGGAACCAAAGGAGAGGCCAACTTCCAAATCCCATCAGCTTCAGGCTCTGACAGTGCCTGGTACACCGCCACTGCAATCAACAAAGCTGGCAGGGACACCACCCGCTGCAGAGTCAATGTGGAGGTTGACTTCGCTGCTCCTCAAGTTGAGAGGAAGCTCATCATCACCAAAGGAACATACAAGGCCAAAGAGATCGCTGCTCCAGAGCTGGAACCTCTCCATTTGAGGTATGGTCAGGAACAGTGGGAGGAGGGTGACCTTTATGACAAAGAGAAGCAGCAGAAACCACAATTCAAGAAGAAGCTGACCTCTATCAGGATGAAGCGCTTTGGTCCAGCTCATTTTGAGTGCAGATTGACCCCTATCGGTGATCCCACAATGATGGTGGAGTGGTTGCATGACGGCAAACCTCTTGATGCTGCCAACAGGCTGCGTATGGTAAATGAATTCGGCTACTGCAGTCTGGATTATGAGGTGGCGTACGCTAGGGACAGTGGCGTAATCACATGCAGAGCCTCAAACAAGTTTGGAGTGGATCAGACCTCAGCCACTTTGATCGTCAAGGATGAGAAGGGCCTCATCGAGGAGACACAGCTTCCTGAGGGCAGAAGGGCGCCACACAGGATGGATGAGATCGAGCGAATAGCTCATGAGGGAGCGCCTACAGGTGTAAGCACTGATGAGGAATATGAAAAAACTAAACCTGAGATTGTGCTCCGCCCCGAACCAGCCAGAGTTCTGGAGGGTGACATCGCACGATTCCGCTGCAGAGTGACCGGGTATCCGGCTCCCAAGGTCAACTGGTACCTAAACGGACAACTCATCCGTAAAAGTAAAAGGTATAGACTTCGTTATGATGGTATCTACTATTTAGAGATAGTTGACATCAAGTCCTACGACTCTGGAGAGGTTAGGCTGGTGGCAGACAACCCTCTAGGCACAACCGAACACACTGTGAAACTGGAGGTCCAACAGAAAGAGGACTTTAGATCTGTACTGCGTCGTGCTCCAGAATCTAAGGTTGCAGAGGCTGCACATGAGCCTGGCAAAGTGGGATTTGATGTTGTGAAGACTAACGAACCTGGAGAGACCGCGCAGGACCGAGAGGTCGTGAAGTTGCGTAAGACTCAGAGAGTTGTTCACGAGAAAACCTCGGAGGAGTCAGATGAACTGAAGAACAAGTTCAAGCGTAGGACAGAGGAGGGCTTCTACGAGTCCATCTCGGCCGTGGAGTTCAGGTCTCGCAGGAGGGACGACTCTTATGAAGATCTACTGAAGAAGACTAAGGATGAGCTGCTTCATCGCTTAAAGGAGAAAGAAGAGGCTGAGAGGAAGTTGATGGAGGAACAGGGAAAGGTCACTATCCCTACAATCAAACCAGAGAGGGTCCAGCTCTCCGCAAGCATGGAGGCACCCAGGATCCTGGAACGCATCACTAGCAAGACAGTTGCTCCAATGGATGAGGTTCGTTTCCGAGTTAGAGTTGTTGGTAGACCAGAACCGGAATGCCAGTGGTTCAAGAACGGTATTTTGGTGGAGAAGAATGAGCGTATTTACTGGTTCTGGCCTGAGGATCATGTGTGTGAGCTGGTAATCCATGATGTCACTGTAGAAGACTCCGCCAGCATCATGGTTAAGGCCATGAACCTCGCTGGAGAAGCCTCAAGCCATGCTTTTCTGCTCGTGCAAGGTAAACATAATTTCCTCGTCACTGCAGGAACTTTTCGTTGTGTATTGCCCAGTTTGACTTATCACTTCATGTTTTCTCTTTGCAGCCAAGGCTGCGATAAGCTTCACCCAACACCTGGAGGACACTCATTCAAACGAGAAGGACACCATGGTGACCTTTGAGTGTGAAACCAATGAACCGTTTATCAAAGTCAAATGGTTCAAGAACAACATGGAGATTTTCTCCGGAGACAAATACAGGATGCACTCAGACAGAAAGGTCCACTTCCTGTCGGTTCTGACCATTGACTTGAGAGATGACGCTGAATACACATGTGTGATAGTTGATGATGAGAGCATCAGGACCAGCGCCAGGCTTCATGTCGAAGGTAGCACTCTCTTTGCATCTGATTTTTTGTGTGTTATCAGGGTGTTTGGGGGAACTAGCTGGTTCATGGTATCATCCTGGTTCAGGTGCTGCCCTGGAGATTGTGAAACCAATGGAAAACATTGAGGTGCCAGAGACGTACGCCGGAGAGTTTGAGGTTGAGCTGTCTCGTGAGGATGCTGAAGGTAGCTGGTTTTTAAGAGACAAGGAACTCTCTCCCAGCGGCAAATACAATATGTCCTCCCGCCGAGGAAGACACACCCTTTCCATAAAGGACGTGAGAAAAGAGGACCAGGGGAAGTATAGTTTCGTCTGTGGAGACCTGAGGAGCAGCGCCTCCCTGAAGATGAAAGGTAATTGGCTTTCCTGAGGAGCAATGTACGGGGTATATGGTGTCTGGCTCTCAGAGGGTTCTTTGCTCGAGTCCAGAATATTTGTAGATTCTTGCATGTGATAAAAATGACAGGTCTTCTCCACCAGAATGATTGGTGACAGTAGGTTCATCTAATAACATTGGCATTTCGATTTCAGTGCGCCCTGTGACACTCATGCAACCTTTGAGTGACCTCACAGTCTGCGAGGGTGACATTGCTCAGCTGGAGGTCCGGTTTTCCCAGGAGAATATTGAAGGAACATGGATGAAGAATGGACAAGCCATATCTGCGTCGGACAACGTCCACATCGTCATCGACAAACTCGTCCACAAGCTGCTGCTGGAGAATGTCAGCAGAGAAGATGCAGCGTCATACTCCTTTGTACTCCCAGCCCAAAACATCTCCACCTCCTGCAAACTCAGCGTTCAGAGTAAGGTTTGGCTCTAGATCCAGGCTGAGACAATTAGTAGAGCTCACAGACATTGATCATGTGATCTTTTCTCACAGCTATCGACATCCTGCTGCCACTGAAGGACGTGTCCTCCCTGGAAGGAACCAAGGCTGTCCTGGAGGCCAAGATCTCTGCTCAGGACATCAGCTCAGTCAAATGGTACCACAACGACAAACTGCTGGTCTCCAGTGACCGAGTCCAGATCGTCGCAAAGGGAACCAAGCAGCGTCTGGTCTTCACCAGGACCTACGCCTCTGATGAAGGACACTACAAGCTGGTGGTCGGCAAGGTGGACACCAGCTGCAGCCTGACTGTGGAGCGTAAGTCGGGTTTTTATATTCTGCAGGGTTCTGGCATTTAGTCCTGTTTCTGACCATTTCCTTCATTTTACAGAGGTCCACATTGTAAAGCACATGGAGGACAAGGTCTGTTCTGAGTCCCAAAACGTCACCTTTAAGGTGGAAGTTTCTCACCCCAGCGTCGACCCATGCTGGACATTCAGGAACCAGCAGCTCAAACCTGGTCCCAAATACAAAATGGAGTCGAGGGGCAAAGTTCACTCTCTGACAGTCCTGGACACCATGAAGGACGAGGAGGGCCAGTACATGTTTAACGCTGGTGAGAAGACTTCCAGTGCCAAGCTCACTGTCTCCGGTAAGTCTTGGACCAGTTTCACCTCTGGAAGTCCCTCTTTGGGTGTGTCTTGGGCAGCTCTGTGCCCTCAGAACAGGTAATCATGCTTTTTCTCGTGCCGCCACCAGGTGGAGCCATCACTAGACCCCTGCAGGATGTGACAGTGGCTGAGTCTCAGACGGCTCTGCTGGAATGTGAAGTGGCAAACGCTGAGGCAGATGGCCGGTGGCTGAAGGAGGGTAAGCCAGTGGACCTGAATGAGAATGTGGTGAGCGAAGTGAAGGGGGCCGTCAGACGCCTCGTCATCGTCATCACCAGACCTCAGGATGTAGGAGAGTATAGCTACCAGGTGGCCAACTCCAAAACAACAGCCAACCTCAGGGTAGAAGGTAGGCCCATGCCCACACAGGGGTCAAAGTTGAGGACCACAGGTTTACTTTGGTGTGCTGACATGTTGGACTGGTGTTTTTCGTGTAGCTGTGAAGATGAAGAAGACTCTGAGAAACCAGACGGTGACAGAGACCCAGGACGCCGTCTTCACCCTGGAGCTCACACACTCTGGCGTCAAAGGCGTTCAGTGGATCAAGAATGGCGTCGAGCTGCAGAACAGTGACAAGCATGAAATCAGCGCTGATGGGCCGGTCCACACGCTGAGGGTCAAGAACTGCACCACCATGGACGAATCCGTGTTATCCTTCAAGCTGGGCAAACTGTCAGCAAACGCTCGACTCAATGTGGAGAGTGAGTTACATGATCGGACAGGTCATGTGATCCAATCTGTCACATGATCAATGACATCACCATGTTTACTTTCTCTGCAGCAATCAAGATAATCAAGAAGATTAAGGATGTGACATCACTTTTGGACGGCTCTGCCTCTTTCGAGCTGAGCCTGTCACATGACCAAGTCCCTGTCAAATGGATGTTTAACGGTATGGAGCTGAAGGCCAGCGACACATGTAAGATCCTGTTAGAGCGCAAGGCCCACAAACTGGTGCTGCAGAAGGTGAACAGTAGCCACGCCGGCGAGTACACTGCGGTGGTGGGTCACCTTCAGTGCAGCGCTGTGCTCACTGTGGAGGGTAAGTAAACAATAAATACTAGATCATTTCTCAAGTAATTACAAGGTTTGTCTAATACTTCCTGCACATCTCAATACTAATATTGCCATTGCCAAGAAATTTACCTTTTTAATTTATTCCAATGAAAGGTAGGTTTAGGTCTGATTTACCTGTCTACTGGATTTCATTAATGTGGATGAATCTCACTTTCTGCTCTTTATGGAGAGCTAATGAGCAATTTAATATATAGACACCCACATAGCTCTGTCTATGTCCAGCAGTTGGTAGATAGGGAAATGAATCGACATCAACCTCTGAGCCACTGAGGCTCTGACTCAAACTAAAGGTCGTTTTGCTGAAACAATCGCTCCATATTAATCCAGAAGTTGCTGTACATATTGATATAAAATTTGTCCAGATGATGTTAAGATATATTAAGTTTACAGTGGGTTAAAAAAACAAACTGGACATTTCACATTTTAAGAAAATCATTGCTAAAATTCCCAGTTAAGGTTACTGGAGTAGTTTGGTTAACTGCCTTGTGCTCTATAGCCCATACACTAAGGTTGTTTGGTTCCATTCCAGTATTAAATGAAGCAGCACAATTTTTCCTATGAATTGATCTCAATGTTATTGATGTCGGGTCAGAATTGTAGGATTTATGGCAAGCTGTTCACAACATTTCCAGACGACTTTGTCAGCTCCTCTCCCCTCAAAGGTCAGGTGACTGTACCGTAGCACTGAGCAGTACACACTCATTATAAAATCTGAAATAGAGCAGAAATTACCCAAAACTTAAACTTTGATTGTGCAACAACCATTTTAGGTAGCAAAATGCAAAGCTAGACAAATACAGTGACAATTCTTGTAACATGTTTCCCAAATTTAATGAAATTTTCAAGTTAAAATAGGGCAAACTTACAGCGCCCTAAAGAGAGGGGTGGTTTTGAGAATATTTTACAACGATTTTGGAATTATTTCTTATGGAAATGGATTATTTTTTGTGATTTTTCCAATTGAATTTTGTGAATCACTACTAAAATTAAGTTTGCTTCTGTGCTTTAACAATCAGACAGACAGAATAATAATGATAATCTGCTCAAACTGGCTCTTCTTCTTTGGTTTCTCCTCTTCAGCTCTGAGGGTCACCAAACCACTGAAGAGCGTGTCAGTACCTGAGACACAGAGTGCGACATTCGACTGTGAGGTATCTCACTTCAACGTGCCATCCACCTGGCTGAAGGACGGTGTGGAGATTGAGATGAGCGAGAAGTTCAGGATCGTGGTTCAGGGGAAGCTCCACCAGCTGAAGATCATGAACACCAGCCGCCACGACTCTGCTGAATACACTTTCGTCTGCGGCAACGACCGCGTGTCCGCCACACTCACCGTCAGCCGTAAGCCTCTGCATCACTGACCAAACAGACTAACATCATGCCACAATGACCATGCCCACCAACTGCACTCTCACCAACATCACGCCCGCCAAAATCCCACATGCCAACATCACAATCGGCAACATCATTCCATGTGACTAAACATGATGGTACTAATGAGGTAATGTAAATAATGACGCGTCACTGGTTTCGTCTGCAGCCATCATGGTCACGTCTATGCTGAAGGACTTGAACGCTCAGGAAAGGGATACCATCACCTTTGAGGTCACCGTCAACCATGAGGGCATCACCTACAAATGGCTGAAGAATGGTGTGGAGGTCAAGTCGTCAGACCGTTGTCAGGTCCGCACCCGACAGCTCACGCACTCGCTAACCATCCGAAACGTTCACTTTGGAGATGGAGGAGAGTACCAGTTTGTGGCTGGCTCCGCCGCCACTGCTGCCAACTTGTTTGTGGAAGGTAGGAGATACATATCCACTAACATCTTCTGACATAACCATTAGCCAATATTGGTTGATGGTGACCCCTGGTTGGGTCTGATGGTTACCCTCGGTTGGGTCTGACGGTTGTCATTTGCTTGCAGCGCGTCTGATCGAGTTCACCAAGAAGATCAAGGATATCAAAATCATAGAGAAGAAGAAGGCCATCTTTGAGTGCGAGGTCTCTGAGCCCAACATCCAGGTCATCTGGATGAAGGACGGTCAGGAGCTGGATGCAACCCAAGACAGGTGAGTCCCCTCTCCGACAAGCTTCAACAATCCGAATACTAAAATAAAAATACTAAGCTGACTATTTCTGTTGGGCATGTCCTCAGGTATGTGGTCACTACAGAGAAGTACGTCCACCGGCTAATGATCCAGACGATCCGAATGTCTGACGCTGGTGAATACTCCGTGGTTGCTGGATCCAGTGTCTCCAAGGCCCGACTGACCGTGGAGGGACGGGACATCCGTATATCTGAGCCTGCTGAAAAGGAACTAACGGTGAGTTGGTCCATTAGGCTGATGACCCTCAGATTCACATGTCAGAAGATGCGCCGTGCTCCAAGTAACCATGTAACTTAGAGGCGTAATACCATCGTCTCTCGCAGGTTCTTGAAAAGCAGCGTGCAACCTTCGAATTTGAGGTGAACGAGGACGATGTGGAGGGTCGCTGGCTGAGGAACGGTGTGGAGATCCAGTTTTCACTTGAAGATAGGTTTAATTACGTGGCCATCAGGAAGATGCACCGCCTCACAATCTGTGAGACCTACAAGAGCGATGCCGGCGAGTACACTTTCATAGCAGGCAAGAACCGGAGCAGCGTGCAACTCCGAGTCAATAGTAAGTCCAACGTGGTCACCACAAAAACGGCGTGCTAATTTAACCTCAATGATGTCTTATTTCTGGGTCATTAATCTGTTCCCTTCTCTTGCAGTCCCAGAGCCACCTCAGATTCTGCGTCACATGGAGCCCCTGTCAGTTGAGGCGGGTAAACCAGCGCGCTTCTCTGTTAAGGTGAGCGGTGTCCCTCAACCCCAGGTTCTTTGGTACAAAAACTCCCAGGCTCTGTCCGCTGGCTTCAAGTGCAAGTTCCTCCATGACGGCAATGAGCACTCACTGCTGCTGATTGAGGTGTTCCCTGAGGACACTGCCATCTACACCTGCGAGGTCAAGAACGACTACGGCATCGCCAGCAGCACAGCATCGCTCAATGTAGAAGGTAATATAGGTTTTACAATCAGGAAGTAGTTCCAATTTACTTGAGGGTACCTATAACCACAGACGTTTGTGTTTTAGTCTCAGAGGTGGTTTCTCCAGTCTCTGAAGCTGTCGTTGCTCCTCCTATCATCATCTCGCCAATTGCCAGCGCCACAGCACGCGAGGGAGAACCAGCTCGCTTCCAATGCAGAGTCCGTGGAGATGGTAAGAAAGCAGATACAGTGCCACACCTAACGTTGAACTGGGACTGGTTCTGTGTTAATTGTTCTAATTCATGGAGTATTTGTGAGGGTCTATTTTTTAAGGCTTTACCAATTTCCTCTTTCGCTGTCCTCCTGTCCAGATGTGAAGATCAGTTGGTTCCACCAGGACAGAGAAATCAAGCTGTCAGACTTCTTCAGGATGTCCCTGTTTGACGACAGCTGCCAGCTTGAAATCTCAAGGGTTTACCCCGAGGACCAGGGCGAGTACACATGTGTAGCCACCAACAATGCTGGAATGGCGTCCTGCTCTGCCACCCTCAGTCTGGATGGTGAGTTTGATACTAGTCTCATTCTGGGTTGACCTGGTCTTAGACCAGCAGGTTCTGAGTTGACCCTGGTCTTAGACCAGCAGGTTCAAGGTTATCCCTGGTCTTAGACAAGCAGGGTCCTCGCAGTAGCAGCCAGGATCAAGACCTGATTTACGGTTTGAATCCAATTGAGACCCTTCAGAACAACACATACGGACTGACGGTTTTTATTCAGTGCGTCACTTCCGTTTGATGTCATGTTGTTGTAACATGACCCAGTCCCAGTCCACACCGGTTCAGGGTATAAAATCCAACCATGACAGATATGCTCCGTTTTGATCCAATTGTCTCTTCTGGTCGTTTTAGTCTCGTTATGGCCATTTTATTATTTTGTGGTCCTTTTAGTCCCCTTGTGGTTATTTAAAGTCTCTTTGTGGTCGTTTTGGTCTCTTTTAGATATTTTTTTTCCCTTTGTGGTTGTTTTAACTCATTTTCAGTGGTCATATCTTCGTTTTAGTTGTTTTATGTCTCTTTGTGGTCATTTCAGGTGTCTTTGTGGTCAGTATGCTGTTTTTGGTCATTTGAATCCCTTTGTGGTCAATCTATATCCCTTTTTGGTCATTTTAGTCAGCTTTTTGTCGTTTTATGTTTCATTGGGGTCATTTTATGTCTCTTTGTGGTTAGTTTATGTCGCTTTATGGTTGGTTTAGTCTTTATATCTTGTTGAAGTCTTTTTAGTCTCCATGAATTCTTTCTCACATTAATTCTGTGTCAGACTGGTTATGGATTGAAGAACTTGTGTGCTGGTTTTCTGACTGCTATAAGATTGAAGACCACCTAAACTGGTCTTCAGACTATCAGATTTGAAGACCGCCTGAACTGGTCTGACTGGGATGAATGTAAATCACATCAAGCTCTTGAAGTCCGTGAACCTTCTTCCTTTCAGGCCAAAAACCACCAGTGGAGAGTTGTCCTGAGTCTCAGAGACAAGTCTCCACCAGCCTCTTAAGTCTACAAAAACCTGCCATTGGCCAAAAACCAGTTTTCATCCAGCCAATCACAAGCTGCATAGTGGCCCACAGCGAGGTTGCCCGCTTTCATGCCTGTGTATCTGGCATGCCGAAGCCACAGGTTAGCTGGTTCCACAACCTGCAGCCTGTTCAGCCCACCAAGAATGTTGTCTTTCATTTTGATGAAGTGACGAACATTGCCACACTCATCATAGTCGATGCTTTCGCCGAGCATGCGGGCCAGTACACCTGCAGGGCCACCAATACAGCTGGAGAGGCCTCGTGCTTGGCCACCCTCATCATCACTAAAGAAGAAGAAGGTAACTCCTGGAACCATTGGCTGCAGTACTCATTCATCCCACTCCCGTTTGACCCTGCTGTCCTCAAACACTCCAGGGATGTCCCGTACCAAAACTACCATCCCAGCTAGTCAAGTCAACCATAGATAACTAGGAAGTCTAACCGACACTGAAATGGAAAAACTCTTAAATGTCTAATTTAAACAACCAAAGTCGGAGCCAATGAGAACAATAAAAGACTAAATCTATTAAATATGTAATATTACTGAAATTCATCCAGACTCTGTACCAGGATCAACCAGATGAGAACCAATATCCCAGCTTTAGATCAAACTGGAGATCAGAGTGATGAAACCACGCAGGATGCAAGAACTCAGATTATATTAAAGCTGATAGTTTCTGTTCCCTCCAGGAAGTTGAGTCGTCCTGATCACAACAGTTAACGTATATTCAACCGGTTCCTGTTCGCCTGGCACCATTTTATAGTTTTGCCCACATAACAACTTATCTGCAAATTTGAATTCATCATCATGATTTTACCAAAAATGGCAGTCCCCCTTCGTTGAGCCTGTAACTTCTTATAAAGCAGATTCTCAGTGGTTTCCCCCAACACAGACCTTGAGACAGCAAACCTGCTAAGACAGTTCCCTTCATGTCATATGACCTGAAAAACAGTCCGATAGTCGAAACCTCATCAGGTGACTCCTGTACGATGAGAATGCCCCCTTGGAACGACCTGATGGTCTCACAGGACCATCAGTTCTTGATTATTACCTGGATTCCAGACCAGACTCTGATGTGGTCCAGACCAGTGCTGGTGGAAGTTTAACTCCTTATTGGAGGTGATACTTATAAGAAAGTACCATTAACCCTGAGTCACACTGGTTTGGTCTAAGTAGCAACCTAAAGCCTTGCCCCTATTTCAGTGTATAACCGGACCATAATGAATCCCATAATTCCTTGTTCTTCTCAGACAATTTCAATCTTTAGAGTATTTTACGGTGGGACGATTTGGTCACATATGCTGGACTAACCAAATTGGACCGGGACATCCCGCTGACCTCTTTTCTCAGGACTAACCTGATCCAGAACCTGTCACCTCACCCCTGATTTGTCCATTCTCACCCTCCTCCTCTCCCACAGGAGGTCTCTGGACCATGCATGAATCTCTATTGGTTCTCCATACTCAGGAAACCTTCATCCTCACCGGTTTTGTGCCGTGGATTCACTTTTTTCTCACCTGGTCTCATAAACCAGACTCACACCTGTTCAACCTGTTTATACCTATTTACACCATTTTAAACCGCTGTAAGCCTGTTTATACTTCTTTACACAATTCTAAAACTGTTTATACCCATTTAAACCCGTTGGAAGTTTACAGTATAGAGGTATATAGTTTGTACCTCTTTCAACCGGTGCAGCTGGTTCCATCCTGGTGGTCTATCAGCTCTGATGGTCTTGAATGAAGTAATTAAAGCAAAATAGTTTTAGGCTGACTTTTAGTAGTTGCTTACTGCCACTAGTCACTGTCAGCTAATATTTGCTGACTGCTAATAGCTGCTAACTGTTACTATCTGCTAACTGCCACTAAAGGCTACCTGCTACTACCTGCTGACTGCAGTTAGCTAATCACTGCTACTAGCTGCCAACTGCTACTAGCTCCTAAGTGCTACTAGATGCTTACTGCCCATTAGCTTCTGATTGCCACTAGCTAATGATTTCCACTTGCTGCTGACTGGTACCAGCTGCTCACTGCTACTAGCTTCTGATTGTTACTAGCGGTTAACAGCTAATCGCTAACTGCTGACTGATCCTAACTGCTTCTTAAACACATAACATCTCACCCAGAAGGTGAATACAGACTGCCGTTCCACCATGGAAGCATGTGGAACGTACTGTTTACCTAGAATGTTTAGAAGTGTTGAAGGAGAGATAGTTGCACCTCCAGCAGGCTGAAGAGGAGGAGGAGCTACAGGAGCTGCAATTATCATTATATTATTATTAACAACATGTGAACAACCTCTTTGAATCCAGTTCCTTCATTAAATACTGAATTTTTCAATATAGCCTGATTAAAGCTGATCAGGTAGACGTGGGTGGGTATACACTGGAACTATATACTGGTCCTTTTTTTGTTAGACTAAGAACACAACCAGAATCAGAGTCAAGGATTTGGTTTTATTCTTGCTGTCATCGCCGTCAGGGGGCGGGGTTAGCTCCACTGTCATCCAACTGGTCGTGTGAGTCGCCATCAGGTCACATGATGTTGATGAGCTCCATGTGCAAATTAAGAGCAGGTTCAAGATTGGATCAGAAGAACTCTCTGTGATTAGGTTTCATGCATCAACCTCAATGGAACCGATGATCCACTTATTTACCACTGAGAGAATCAGGAGGTGGTAGCTCAAAGAGGAGGACTGAGGGAGGCATGCTTGCCCTTTTCTGATGGATCTTTCTCTCTTTAATCCACAGTGACCCACCTGAGAGAGGAAACTGAAACCAAGATAGAGCAAGAAGTCAAAGGTAAGGTCCTGTCAGTTTCCTGGCTATCCAACACCAGGAGAGGTCTAAAAGGGACAGTTTGACCCGATTTATGTTTCCTGGTGTTAGAGTGGTCTGTCAGCGGACGGAACCGTTGAGTCTGTTGAGAGGGTTGAGACCAGCTTGTTGGTGCATGTGTTCTGGACAAGCCTGCTTTCACAGACTGCTTAAGACTCTCTAAATGTCCTCATGTTGAGCTGTCCTTTTCCGTGAACTTGGAACTTCCACAGTTGCATGAAAGGAAACAATGTTCTGTTTTCTTCTACCTGCTCCGGTTCTGATCCGACTCTATGGTCCCCTCTGAGGCCAGTACTGGTAGAACTTGCTTGTACCAGTGAATTTTTGGGGGGTTTGCATTCAGGTTTGGTTCTGGCATGAAGATTCCTCTAGAAAGATTAGTTTCTTTTAAAGCTTCCGGATTGAGATGAACTTTAAAAGATATGGAGGTTCCCTCCATCTGGAACAGGCCCCGCAGAATATTCCTTAGCCCGTCTTGCAGATAGTGGGATGTGATTACTGTGTTTTGTTTGAAAATAACATCAGTAAACTATATTAGTTCGAATAAACGCCTTCTCCCCAATCTGATTGCTTCATCCTAAAACCATCTGGAGGACTTTGGTCCTCAGTGATTAATTTTCACTGAAGGTTTAGAAAGGGCGTTTATTCTCCTTTCAGCAAGTCAGGTAAGGAATATTCTCGCCATGTCAGCAGGCCTCGTGGAATCATGCTCTTTTATTAATCGTCAAAAAATAATTTGTTTTGAAGAAATTTCCACAGACGAAGGATCGGCAGGTTTCTAATAAAAAGAATCAAGTCTTGCGTTTATTCGAACAAATATGGTGAGTGAACTTATTTCCTCTGGCATTGTGACTCCCAGCATGCACCTGAATATTTACATCAATAATTCATTCAAACCTTTGGGCTCTCTTCAACCGCATCACTCCTCTCCGTTTTTGTTTGCAGACATTATCCATCATGAAGGAACTCAACCCAGCACAACAAGACCCTATGTCACCCCACAGCTAAGAGGAACCTTTGCATACAACGAGGAAGTTCTGGATCAGAATGTGGTGTTGTCCAACCGCTGCTCCAGCACAACCTCATGGACTGAGAGCATTAAACCTTCATTCAGCAAGAAACTCAAGCTCCAGTCAGTCTTGGAGGGAGAATCGGTGGAGTTAAGATGTAAACTGGTTGCTTTCCCTCCACCGACGATCCTCTGGTTTCATAATAATAAATCTATTCCTAAAGAAAGTAGGCGTAGAGTCCAGACTGACAGTCAGACTCAGATGCACTCCACCAGTCTTGTTATCAATGGTGTCAAAGAGAAGGACTCAGGTAGTTATAAAGTTATGGCATTTAACCCGCAGGGTTCTGCTGAGTCCACAGCATCACTTTTGGTGTCGATGAGAGAAGAGCAATCAGCTAATTACCTGAGTTACTTACGGCGCCCTAACCAAACCCGGCAAAGTTTAGACAGCATGGTACAGCATAGGAAAGACAGGAAGATTAGGGTTGACCTCAGGTGTGTTGGGTCTCCGTTTGATAAGAAGTCGAAAGCTCATCAGGGAAGATCTCGCTTAAAAGGCTCTCTGGTGCGTAGCTTGGTCTTCAGGTCCGGTTGTAATTCAAACGAAAAAGAGTCAGAGAAAGACTCCAAACGTTTGGAGACTGCCTCTGAGCGTGCCCCATCCCCTCCCCCCATGTTTGACAGGTCTGAGCGATTCAACGACAGGTTCAGTGATATCTACTGCGACCGGCGTACCGGTGCCAGGTTCAGTGACAAATTTAGTGACCGGTGCAGTGATAGATACAGTGAGAGGTTCAGCGACACTGAGAGTCTTCACAATGAGGTACGAACCAAACTTTCCACGCTCCAAAAAGCTGTCAAACAAAAGAAAAGGCTGTCTATCTCCACCATGTCCTCATCTGAATTTGAGGTGGAATCGGTTACCAGCGAGTCAAGCTATGCAGATTACGTAGAGAGGCTGAGGGTCAAACCTAGCTCTCTGTCCGATGTCCAGCATTTCAACCGACCCTTTGATTTGGGGGAGGGTCAAAGAGAGTTCCAAGGTAAGCTTTCAAGCAGGGTTCTCTCACAAACTCAGGCCAGACATTCATTTGAGCCTCAGTCAAGAACCAGGGCGATCCAGATTATGAGAGGTGAGTGTGTTGATACACTGATGGATAAAAGAGACAAGGGTTTAGTTGAACCACAGGTGGTACGGGATCATCACAGTGTGGTTTCTGAACCAGCAGTGGTGGGTACAAAGGTTGAGGTTGAGTTATGTCACCCTGAAAAAAGCTATGCTGAAACACTAGCGTACCCAGCAACTACCGAGTACACTCATGATTGGGAATCTGGGAGGATCCTGTCGGCTCAGTCCCTCATGGAGTCCTCCAGACCAAAGACATTCACATCTGTGAGGGAGAAGTTCTTCAGTGTGGCACCAGAAGATGGAGCACCAGAAGAATTTACGGAGCCACTTGAGGAGGAATCTCCAGGACAGTCTTTAAGGGTTCAGTATGAGAAGAGCCTGGAGGCTGAACGGATGCAGTGTGAAGAGAAGCTCCTGGCTTTGAGGATCAGGAAATGGCAAGAAGAGAGTAAGATGTCTGGGGCGGAGGAATTTCACAGTGAAACTGATCTTCCGCTTCCAGCAGAGACACAGTACATGGAGCCTGAGGAGCAGTACTACACCCAAAAAGAGGAAGTACAGAAAATATCTTCCGAAGAACTCGAGGTAACGCCCCTTTCTTTCCATAAATCACAGAGAATGAAGGCAGATCTTAAAGGTTCAACAGGGGTTACACCCAAGTTACCCAAAATAAAAGTAGTTCCTACTTCAGCCACGGTCAGACTAGAAGAAAGGGAAGGTGGGACACTGCTTGCTCTGCCAGGGAAATCCGCCAGAATAAAATCCAGAACTGCGGTAGCGGAGGATGAGGTGACGTCTACAGGAAAATCCGGAACTGAGGACAGACTCAGAGAGTCATCAAGACCCAGACAAGTCAAACCTCTCACAGAGAAGATCCTCAATGAAGCTGTAACACCAGACCAAATCACATTAGAGTGTGAATCTGCTGGAGACCCTTTCAGGGCTGATTATGAAAAGAGCCTGGAATCTGAACAAATGGTGTGTGAGGAGAAACTCTTGGCTTTGAGGATCAGGGAATGGCAAGAAGAGAGTAAGATGTCTGGGGCGGAGGAATTTCACAGTGAAACTGATCTTCCGCTTCCAGCAGAGACACAGTACATGGAGCCTGAGGAGCAGTACTACACCCAAAAAGAGGAAGTACAGAAAATATCTTCCGAAGAACTCGAGGTAACGCCCCTTTCTTTCCATAAATCACAGAGAATGAAGGCAGATCTTAAAGGTTCAACAGGGGTTACACCCAAGTTACCCAAAATAAAAGTAGTTCCTACTTCAGCCACGGTCAGACTAGAAGAAAGGGAAGGTGGGACACTGCTTGCTCTGCCAGGGAAATCCGCCAGAATAAAATCCAGAACTGCGGTAGCGGAGGATGAGGTGACGTCTACAGGAAAATCCGGAACTGAGGACAGACTCAGAGAGTCATCAAGACCCAGACAAGTCAAACCTCTCACAGAGAAGATCCTCAATGAAGCTGTAACACCAGACCAAATCACATTAGAGTGTGAATCTGCTGGAGACCCTTTCAGGGCTGATTATGAAAAGAGCCTGGAATCTGAACAAATGGTGTGTGAGGAGAAACTC